>JAPYZL010202358.1:0-37949 GCA_030522825.1 Platygaster orseoliae | reverse complement strand
AAATAGCTTGTGCAAATTAAGATTTGTTTGGTTGAAAAACATTAAAAATTTGACTAAAAAACTGGGTGCCCCTATGAATTTGGGACACACTGTATGTGCAGTACGGCAAATCAACTCGGCAAGGTCTTGTAGTAGTAGCTCGGGAATAGCAATGGTTGTTCCAGTACACCAAGGAAATAGAGGGTGTTGCTGAATTCCGACATGCCGGGCACCGATTAATCAATGGAGATGGCATTCGAGCGATCCGGCAGCAGAGGTGATGTCCCAGAACGCCAGGGAATCGACTGAGCTCAGACGATTTGTGGTTGGGAAAAGACTGTCGAATTGCTCACAACAAGGAACATCTTTCATAAATGGCAATTTTCTCGCAATTTCTGACCGAAACACGGAGTTCATTCTCTTTCAGAAAATGAAGGCAGTGATATAAATGTAATGTGAAAAAACAAGAGTTGGTGAATTTCAATGTAGATGATATTATTCCTGCCAGCCAGAGGCGTAGGCAAAAAGAATTTTTGGGAGGTGTTTTTTGGAAAAATGTGTATAGGTATTATTTTATTGAAAGTCTATTAAATATTGATAATTTTGAGAACACTTTGATTTCCAAGAAATCGAATCGCAGAAAATTATACAGCAGTTTGTAGTATCAAAAAAAACCCTCAAGTTGTATAAATAATCAGTAAGTATGAAAAATAATAAAAATTTGGAAACATACTAAATTATCATCTCAGTGACTTAAACAGCATAATTTTCTCAAAATTCGTAACAAAAAGTTCCTATTTATCAACAGGGCAACCAAAAATATTTACGATATAATGCAAAATATTTATTTATTTATATATGAAAAAAGAGGGAAATATTTATTATAGGCAAAAAATATGTATGATCAAATGCAAGTAAATTTCATGTTTTTTGAACATTTGTTTACATTTTCGGCTCCTTATCAAAGTTGTTGCAGAAAATTACCACATGTTTTACTAAGGTCTCTTTGACTTATAATTCGAATAGCATAATGTTTCAATTGATTACTTATTTTGAAATATAAACAGATTATGAATATGTGAACTTCTGACAAGTCGAAAAATTTCTTGGTAATTTTCAAACTTAAATCAAAGAAAATGAAACGAATTAAATTAAATAGAAGAAAAAGAAAATCGAAATTAAATGCAAATTAATTGCATTTGTAACTTAATTTGCATTTTTTTAAATTTTCAAATAAACTTTTCCATTTGTAGTTGCATTTGCGAACAATTAAATGCAAATTAAAGAAAAATAAAATGGCGAAACATTTATAAAAAGTAAATATTTTTATGGTCAAAAATTGTTTGAAATATTTGGGATTAAAAATGAAAAACCTCAAAATATTTACGAAAAATCTAAAAGTGATGAAATATTTTTGTTTCGCCAAAAACTGCGAAAATATTTATCTAAATATTTCATATATGAATAAATATTTTTGGTTGCCTTATCTATCTATATAATACATGCCTTCGAAATTTATGAAAGAACACAAAATAAGTCGTTTTTTTTTCATTAGGAAATTTATTATCTTTTTACCATGTAGGATTCGACACATGCTGACAGAAAAAGCTTAATTTACAACAGAGAAAAACGAAAATCGCAATTAAAAGAAAATGTTTAAAATCGTACAAATAGAATTATTTCATTTTAAAATAAACATAAAGTAAAAAATAAAAGTGATTAATTATGAAAATTTATTTTAATGAGATATCTAACGAAATATTCTTAACCAAACGAAACAAAATTTAACTTATTCAAAATTAATATAATGATTACATATTTGTAACTATAAACAAATAAATTTAGGCAATTAACAATTTTACGATAGCAAAATTTATTCTAAAAGTTACTAGTGAAAGGATGAAATCAACATTTAACTATCAATTAACTGCAGGATCAATTTTTTCCTTTTACTTCCTTTTTTACTTTTTTGCATTAATTCAATCATTTTGTAACTTAATGATTTTTACAGAAGCTAATAATGATGTTAATTAATATATTATTTTTAATAATTGTGAAAAAATAGTTTTTTCAATTTTTTAAACTACTATTTACACAGATGAAAATTGAATAAAAAAAGATGCAAAAAACAAAAAGTCATAACAGACTTTGTATGTGGTTTGTTTTATTATCATTAACGTTAATACAACTGATTTTGAAAATTGGAGAAAAATGTCATATTTTCATTATTGATTGTTTTGTATATATAATTTAAAAATCTATAATTATAAATTACATCTACTGTGAAAAATATTTTTTCGAAATTTACCTTGTTTTGTTAGTCTGTATCAAATCTCACATTGAAAACAATATATAATAAACATCCTAATGAAAATAATATTGACTTGTTTTGTGTGTGTTCTTTTTTTGTAAATTTAGCTTGTTTCAGAAGCATGTTGAGTTTGTTAATGATTTGAAATATTTCTTTGTATTTTTTTGAATATCTCTTTTAATTTTTAGAATTTGAAGCTCCAGAGTTCAAAGTTTCTTAGATTAAAAAAAAAATTTTTTTATAGTTTTTTAAATAATCACCGGGCAAAAAAAATGTCTCAAAATAATTTCATTACTCCATCCTACCCAAACATCTATAATTATTATTCTTCTGAAACCAAATTTGCTGTTATTTCTGAGTTAGTGATGTTATGAATTCTAAATTCTATTTTAATTTGAGCACTATCGGAAAACCATTTGTTACGTCTTATCAATTTTAGTAATTACATTTTAAATAATTTTCAATCATTCCAATTATTTAAATATATTTACTATTATTTTATATTGCATTATTTCATTGTTGTTTGTATTTTCACTGATTTTTAAGTTCACCGTTCCCATTTTTCCGTTCGTACATAAAATATAATTAATTTCTCGCTAATTTCAGGAGTTAAAACTCCTCTTTTCCTACGCACCTGGTACCAGCAGTAAACAAAACTTTTTTCATATGTCTCAAAAAACACCAAAACGTTTCCTACGTCTCAGTTGACAAAGTGCGGCGCGGACGCTTTACAAGACGTATAACTCGCATTCCGAAAACTAGGCGGAAATAACGAACTCGTGATAACACGAAGGGCGTATATATCACAAATTTAAGGCTCTACTAATTCTTGGCAGACTCATAGTCACATTCCATGTAAGTTGGAATGTTATCTGACAACTTGTAGTACCTTAATCCTTAATTCCAAGGAACGTGCGACCTTTTCTTTTCTCGCCCTTTCAGTTGATTGTCTCACAAGATTTGTACTCATCTTAAACATAATTGCACGAAAAGTTCGTAAAATTTTATATTTTATGAACTTGGCAGATAATAAAAATGTAAAATCCGCCTCATGTCATGATAAAACTCCTCGAAATAACAGACAATCTCAACCCAGACTGTTTTGTTAGGAGAGAATTGTTAGTTGGGACAGTTCGTAAGGGCCCTTGGGATATTGCTTGTTTTTAATTGGACGATCGAATTTCCCTGGTCCATTCTCTTCTCCCTCTCTTCTCACTACACCACATTGTCGATCCAGGCAAAACGCCCCTCAACAAAATAAAAGTATATACGCCCTCGTTAATTTCTTTGACGATCGATACTCGATCCATGAAAAATTAATACCCGTTATATTTTACGGACAAAAAACAATGATCCCAAATTTGCCGTTAATTAATTACTCGACGACTTTCATCATTAAAAGATTAAGCGCGAGAAGAATTTTCTTACCCCGAAAGTTGGGCGAGCGGTATTTACCATTTGTCACTGTCCAGAACAGCAGTACTTTGTAAAGTATCGATCCTGCGCCAGACATTTAACCTTTCGTGATTTTTCAGGATAATGCGTTGCTCATTTACCCTTGCACGCGGTCGAGCTTTTTCTACGGAACGGTGGAAAAACTTTATCTCTTTTATAGAGAAAAAAAGGCAAAAACGTTTGGGTAGGGGTGGGAAAAATAGGGTCTGTCGATTTTTCCGAGGGTGAAAAATGGTTTGAATGGGATTCGAAATGCCTGATTCCAACTTGGAAGTTTATCTTTTTGAATTGTATGTTTTTTCGTATCATTGGTGACTTTGAAAATGCAACTTACAAAATATAAATTACTTTGAATTCACAGTGACTATATGAAATCAATTCAATTTATTTCGATTCAATTTGCTAGTTTGTTTTGAATCGTAGAAATAATAAATTGCGAATTCTGGCATTTTAAACTTTCGATTTCTCGAATTTCTAAACTTCAATTTAAAATTCTTTGAATTCCAAGAAATGAAACTGTAATTTTACATGATTGTACGATATTGAACATTTTATTTAAAAATTGAATTCGAGAATATGTTCTGTATATATTCTTTATCGACAGATTTATCGATGTAGCTTAAATTTTTTCATACTTCTGCTTCAATTTCATTTATAAATTTTTTATAAAGGTTCTTCCTTAATTCAGAAAAAAACATCGTGATTATCGAATTCCGAAGAAAATATTGTTGATGGTTCGCTTTGCTAACAAATGAAAAATATTCAAAATACTTCAGGATTGGAAATGCAAACTTGTATACATCGTAATTTTTAATTTTTATTCATTTTTCGACTTTTTGTTCTTAATATCACAAATTTAGATATTTAATTTCAGATTTTTCAACTATAATTCAAAATTCTTAGATTTCCAAGAACTAACATCGTGAATTTTCATGATTATACAATATTCAACATTCGTTGTACAATTATAAGTTTTCTAAACCTACTCGAGTTCCTCATTACTTTTCTCTAGTTCTCGAAAATTTCCATCATATATTGTATTTCCATCCATTAAATCATGAAACATAAATAAATTACACCAAGATCAGCGATATCATTTACTCTTCGCAGAATTATACATAAATATAACCAATTTTACTTAAAAAATCAAATACACTTCTACATAAAATTATCCACATCATTATTATAATTCATTAGCATTAATTGAATAACGATTCACCCCAAAAATTTTACAATGGTGCTTATCACGTTTTAACGCAACATGTAGTAAAAATTGCCAGCGCGAAAACTCTCGAATGCTCGGGAAATGAAGAGAAAAGAACGAGGGAAAACGGCGAGAGCGAGATGCCACGATTACTATCGCGAGTTTTCCCAATTTTCTCAATGTTGCCGAGGTTCGAGTGGAGGGTGTTAATTATACCCCGCACCGCGGGGCGGTTGGGGGGGGGGGGTTTGAAACGCCCGTGGAATGGGACGACGTAGGAAAGGATACAGCCGAGCGAGCGCGAGATAACGTTTTCAATTACCTGCAGGATGTGACGTAGTTATGAGTTGGCTCAAAAAGAAGAGTTCATATCTAAGTGAGCAACCGCTCGCGAGGGATGATGAACGGCATCGGAAAAACCTAAGTTGGGGCCAGGGGGGGAAAAGGGGGGGCTTAGCGAGGAGCAGGGGCTGAGAAATCATAACGCAGCTTGAAAAGAATTGTATTTCCAAAAGATAAACTAAACCTGATTAGCGCCTTGGCTCGGCAATCAATTTTCCGTTCCCTCTAAAGATTCTGCCGGCGTCGTCCTCGTTTACGCGACTTATTCTCGTCAGCGACGATGGGAAAGTGCTTTTGAAATAAAAATGGAGGAGAAAGAAGCAGGAACCAATCCAATTAGCAAGCGATTTAAGATAGAAGTGGGAGGGGGTGACGAAATTTGGGGAAACGCTTTAGATTGTTTGAGATGAACAGGATTGAAAATTGTACTTTACTGAACGACACGTCATCTAATTTTTTTTCCTGACCTCTAAATGACGTTCAGTTATAATATTTCCCGACTTACGGAAGTCACAAGATGTGTTTTTGCGAAGAATAATGCCTCGTTTCCGTAATTTCGCACAACAGATCGTGAATCAGTTTGGCTTTGGCCATGTTTTCCGGCACGGTCTCGATTCATCATAAAAGTCGCGCCCCAAATTTCACCTCGGATGCATTTTTCTTCGCTGGCCGTGCGAGTTCCGAAGCACTCGGTACTTTATTCTTGAGAAACAACCCTTATGGGACGTCGGGAGATATACATTTCCGTAACGGGCTCTGGCTTCTGTCAGTGTCGTATACATCTTCCAAACTGGGCGATTATCGCGTAAAAAGCGCACGGGTTAGTGACGCTTCTCATCGACCGCTTAAGTAATGAGAGCGTATTTCACGCCTTGGGAAAATTATCTGCCAGCAAATTTAGAGGCGAAAGAAGTGAATCCAACGAAAGCAGATGCAACGAAATTGGATGCAACGGAAGTTGCATCAATTTGTCCATCGTGCTTTACCTTCTGAACAATGTGAAAAATCGAATATTTGACTGAATTCAAACATTAAAGAACAGAATTCACTATGTTCAACTTTTTGTACTTTTGCGAACCTTATTTTACGTTACGCTGAGCGCCCCAAAATAGCATAACTAATGGGACTGGAACAAGGTGCAAGGTGGGTCGGCACAGAGTTTCGGACCGAAGGAAAAGTAATAGCAGAAGATCGGATTCAGTTGAGAGGGTTATAAATTGGAGAAACCCGTTAGAAGTCTCGATGGGCGAGACCGGCCCAAAGTTTTCCGCTGGTGTTTGCGTAACTTTGAACTCGCCCGTTTGGAAAACGAAAAAGGAAGTCCTCGTATATCACTCCTCACGCAATGTTTCATTGCTCCAAGCTTCAAAATTAAGAAAAAATGCCCTACAAAAAGTTTTTAATTTTTTCAATTCGTTGTTTACATATCAAATAAATTGTTGGAACTGATAGTAAATATTGATAAAATAAATGTCCTGCAAGTTGAAATATTGTACTTTTCTGTATAACTTTAATGAATTAACATCGATCGAGTGGAAAGTTCATGATGACATGTAACACAAAATTATACTGCACGTGTTAATTGAAGCAAAGCACCCAACTTTTCCGAGCGCGAACAAATTTCGAATGTTACCTTTTGCGAAGGATTACGCGAGGTGGTATAAACATTGCCGGAGTTGGAGATAAATAGCCGTGCGAAATAAAGGGATGCTCCCTGGTTAGGTTAGTTGAGGAAGAAGAACCGAATTTGCATATTTAGTTAAGGGTCGCGTGGAGGCCATTGGAATTGCAAAATCAGGAATTGGACGTGTTCGCGATGCGACATGGCGAGAGTTTCGGAAAGTTTTCGAATTAACTTGCTAGAAATCGAGGAGAACGCGTGATTTAGGCATGTTTTACGTGGATTATTGTTGGGTAGATTTACTTGAAAGCGTAGTGGAAAAATGGTTTGGTAAAAGTTTGACTCATAAAAGGAAGCTGTTCCTTGAGATTTGCATTTTGGGGTAAATTTACGCGAATTGAGGGTTTCTTAGGAAAATATATTTTTAGAAAATAGTGTCTCTAATACAGGTTTTTGGCGCTTTTAATTTTTTTTATTAGTTTTTTTCTATCATTTCTATTTCGTTCAACAACGATTCCCAGTCTTCAAATTCCAACACAAATCATTGCTGCATTCTACGAAAATATAAACCCTTTGGAAATAAGCTTATATTTCTTTTTAAAGCGAGGATAAAACCCAAGAAACCCAGGAAAAGTCGGCAAAAACCGGAAAAACTTTCTTTCCGATTTATCGAAAAGTTGAACCACGCCATGGGCGCAAAGTCAAACGAAACAAGACACGACATTACTCGATACCGTCTCCGTACTTTCCATCACCAGGAAACTTGGTACGCTTGAGGATTCTCCCGACCCAGATGATTCATTTGCGATCATATTAATCCGGCTGTGACGAAGATCAACAAAAAGATACAGGGACAAACACTCACGAAAAACAAACTTTGTTCCTTAGGTAAACCGCGGTAATTCGCCGGCGCTTTCGTATTGTGACTTTGAAGCGCTGCGTAAACACGGAGCAACTTTTTCGATATAACCGGTGTTTCCGGGCTGGAAAATTATAGTCAAGTTCAAACGGATTTTAGCGTAGTGAAGGATTAATTGCTGATCGAATCATCGATTCCCCGCGGCGTCCCAGGAATTCCGCCTCGTCACAATGATATTTTACGTACGAATCGTTTCGGCGCCATCGATCGTGGCCGAAAAAAGCTCGCATTTTTCACGTATCGAGATATTCTAATATCTCACAACGCGCGTCGACGTCGATCCAACAAGAACCCGAGACATGAAAGACTTTTTGACCGGGCCGGAATGAAAGCGAGAAAAATACATCCATAGGCGTTGAAAAATGGCGGTCGTTGGCACGAAAAAGACGTTCGCTACGAAAAAAGGAATGCAAATGAAAAGTTACGCTGCGGGGTAGCGAATATTGAATTGTGGGAGGAATTGTAACGATTGATGCCAAAAGTTGCTTTTTTCAGTGCAAGCTTTTTTCTTCTCGTTAGTGTTCAGTTTCATTTTTGCTAGGTTTCGTGCAAAATATAAGACAGAGCAGTTATAGTTTTTTTCTGTTCCCTAGCACTGGGAGAAACTAATAGTCATGGATACCTATAAACTGTAGTAAAAATAGGTCATGACAATATTTTATCCAATAATTTTTTTTAATGCAAATATCGATGTAAAAAACTCAAATATTCAAAAAATCTCTATAGATAAAATTTTTTTACAAAGCTATATAATAATTGAAAATCGAAGGAAACTCAAATTCAAGACCGTCGAGTTCTTCAAATCTATTCAGTAATCTATAAAAAAAACCGAAAATCAAGAAAAAGTTTCATAAATGCTACAGATTCAGTTAAAAAGTAAAAAGAAAAAAAAATTCAAACTTACTGTCCATAAATTTTCACAAAAAGTTGATCAATATTTCAATTGTCTAGCATACAATTCTAAAAATTGAATCCATCTTGAAATGCTTCATTTTTTAAAATCAAATGAAATTTCAGGATTATTTAGTGAAAGAAGACCACGAAAATATTTTTTTCAGTTATTCATTTTTTTATTCTTATTTTTTATTGATTTCTTTGGAATGAGCAATAGTCACAGTCAAATTGTAAAAAACGATTCTATAAGAGAAAATCATGTCAAAAATATACCTCTTACTGAGAATAAAAATTTTACTCACAAATGTTCAAGAAGTTAACAATAAGACAAACCAGATAAGGAAAACAAAAAAAATAATCAAAACATTCCAAAGATATCTATCATAAATTACGTTATACAAATTTATAGCAATTTAGTAAGTTTTCCAAAAGCAGAATCTTCATAGACATCGTGTAATTTAAATATTTCTGATACTATTACTGATTTTCGAATTACTTTGATAAGTTTACGTTGTGTAGAATTTTCTAGTATATGACAGACGTCTACACAAATTCGCTAGAATTCGAGGTTGCAGAATTCAAAATTTTCTGAATTCTTAGTATTTTTACAGATTTTCGAAAAAATGATATGCACTTGAATATATAGTATTTGTAGAACTGGTAGTATTTTGAGCTTATTTTTTTTCAATTTTCAGAAAAATTTGCAAGATGTTTGTATGCTTATAGATTTCTCGTGTTTTCATCATTGACTATGTATATTTCTAAAATTCAATGTATTGCGATCAAAAATTCGACAGATTTTTTGTGCAAAAACATATTTTTCTTGAAAAAATACATAAAATTATAAATTTGCATAAAGTATTTCATAAATTTCTAATTTTTTTTTCGTATTGTTCAGAATCCATGCAGTATTCAACATTTTTCTTTATTTTTACGCATTTGAATAGATATATCTGGAAATCGATGTTTGAGAATTCATAATAACAAGTTTCTCTATACCTTTACCGAACTTTAAGAAAAGTTTGTCAACAATAATTGATTGTATGCTATACACTGCTTGTGATTTCCTTTCGTATTTTCAATTTATTGTCATTTATAATGATTTGTGACGAGCAACTTGGTCTAGAAAATTTAATTTACGTTAAACATGTGATTATCGTAATAATAAAATGAAGTAAATATCAAAAATTAAAAAAATCAAGTTTTTTCACGAGTACCCATACTTTTTAGATTCAGTGTAGTTGGGACAACTGTGAACAGTTTCTGGGTTTTATTTATTTTATTATTTCCATTACCAAAAAACACTTTGTCTGTACCTATTATTTAAACCCACCACAGATATTTCCCCCAAGTGACAAGATCAAAAACTCTTACGAAATTCTACTTCTTGATTACAGAACAGTCGAGCTCGTCCTCGAAGAAACAACAGCATCGACGAAAAAGAATATTTACCCTCCCACGCCTGGCGTTCGAAACAATAGCGAAATGCATTGCAAATCGGCTTCATCCGCCGCAGGGACGTTTATTTAGCTTCGACCTTCTAGTCGATAAATAATTCGGGCTGGGTTCGCGGATCCAGCAGACCCACGCGAGTTCGCCCCTTTTCGAACGAGTGTCCATTATTCACGCTTTTGCGAACCACCCCGTTCGAGAGAGAAAATAAGACATGCAGCCGTAAGAGAAAGACAAAGAGCTCCAATTTACACAGTCGGAATTCTTCCGGTTCCGATCGATCGGGCGTCGTTACGTTTTCGTTCATTTTTTTTTGCGCTCCATAGCTTTCTTTCCTTTTAACCCGTTTTTTCCAAAACCTATTTTTTTCCACGTGTTCTTTACTTTCTCTCAGAGTCAACAAAAATTCCATCGTTCTCCCGTTTTCCAAACCTAACGGACGATTTGCCTCTCTCGCCACCATTAATTGGATTATTGCGAGCGTCGCACAATTACTCGATACTGTCGCACGAAATATTTTATTCATAAGTCGCGGGAAAATTTCCGGCCTTTTTCACCGCGAAAATCTATCGTTTCATAAATTTCATGATGTAATTTCCCGGCGCGAAATTATACATGCGATTCGGGAGAAACATGAGCGTATGTCGAGTGGCGTAGGGGGGGGGGGAGGGGAGAGTACTCGGAAAAAAGATGGAAAAACTTTTGTACCCGGCCGAAACAGCGAGCGCTTTAGCATCTGAGCTATTTTTAGGCCAGGTCACGATGGCTGTTGGGTCACGAGTTCGAACGTAAAATATCGATTTTTTTCCCCTTGGTTGCAAAAGTTCGAAGATCTTTGCAGGGCTCTTTTGGAGTAACTGCGCCTTGGCTTTTCCAACGGTGCGTAAATAAGACGCCCGCACTTGAATTTATTAAAAAACTTGGAAACGGAGTTGATGGGAGACGGACAACTTCTCGAGAGACGTAATTAGGGAAGAGACAAATCACTTAGCGAGTTTCGAATTGATGAGGAGAGTTTGGAGTTTGTGGACCTTTTTGAGTTTTAGTGAATATTGCATAAGGAAAAGAGGCAAAGTGGGGAGATGCTTTTGTTTGCTGTAATTCAATCAGCGATTGGATTTTTTTTTGCAGAATAAAATGGTGTTTTTTCTTATAATATGGGTTCAAAAACTTTAAAAGTTTTTTGATTTATTACAGAAATTCCAAATATTAGGGCATAATATTCGAAAATATGTAAAAAAACCAGGATACAATCAACATGTAAGGAATACTAATAAAAAAAAAAAAATATTTAATGTACAACACACGTATCAAAGATACTCTCAACTGACAAATCTAAACTTCAAAAATTTCATATAATCAAATTCTATGAATCTAGCGAAATATCAATGTAAATGGTAAAATCTGTTTACCCAAATATACTACGAAATTTTATGGGTGACAAAATACGAATATTCAAAAAATTAACAAATACACGAGGCATCTATATTATTTTCTTAAAATTTGTGAATATATCAAAACTCTTAAAAAACCTCAGTTTTAGAGCATCAAATTTCAGACAGCTATAAATTAATCAAGATAATCACTATAAATTTATGAGAATACTAAAAAGAAGGAATGAAACCCTCACATAATAGTTATTTTAAAATATTTATGAGTTTTCATAAAGCAACTACTTAAGTCTAAAAATCATGGCTAAAATAAGTCTGAAAAAAAATCAACGATTTTGGGTTACTTAGACTAAGTATAATCTAAGCAATTTTTTTACATGAAACATTATATATAATTTTTTTCATTTAAAATTTGATTAAGAATTTTTTTTACATTCTAATACCGAAGATTGCTTCTTTAAATTTAACAAAAAACAAAATTGAATTTTCTTAAATATAACTCCAGATTACGTAAATAATTTCTCTTTTCTATGTAAATTGATACTCTTATGTTTTTTTAGTCCCAATTGAAGCTTTATACAACGAGTTTTTCATAAAATAAGACATCAAACCTTGTAGTAAAACTTTATTATTTTTTTTATTATCATGAAAATAGTTATCTAGTAGTTGCTAGTTAGTTATACGTAATATGATAAAAAAAAATTAAAATATTTTTTCGGGTTGAAGGTACTTGAGATTATTTGTAGTAATCTTATCTATATCAGTAAGTTATCAGTCAAAATTTTCTGAAAAGCTGAAATCGGAAATTTTGTCTCATCTATTCTATAAAGAAAAAAGTTTAATCGGAAGAGCAAGAATGTAAGGGGAGAGCCTCCTATAGATTGAGGTTTTCGTGCCTCAAATTTGTTCGTGGATTAAAAAAAAACTATCCATTTGAGATATTTGAATTTTTGAACAATTATTCTACTTCATTAATTCTAATTACAAAAAAATTTTTTTTTGGAAAATCTTGCTTCGATCTCGAGATACGGGCTGCCAAAGTTGACCGCGCATTTTTTGGAGAGGCAAACGGCGTGCACTCTGGAGCCTTCAAAAATGATTTGAGAACCAAAATGTTTGACAATATTTGTTAATTATTAAGTTCTTAATGGAGAGACGTTTTCGTTTTATAAAAAAAAAAATTTATTTTTTTTTTAACACGACTTTTGTAAAAAATCAATTTTTTTTCCTGTATTGTTAATGAAAATCGTAAGAAAAAATTTTTTTGAACAATTCAAAGAACGTCATTCAATGGGAAATTTAATGCACTTGAATTTGATATCAAAATCATAAGGATCGGTTGAGAAGTTTTAAGGCTATCGTGCACGCCAGTGAAAAATGCACTGTCAACTTTGGCAGCCCATATCTCGAGATCGAAGCAAGATTTTCCCAAAAAATTTTTTTTTGTAATTAGAATCGACAAAGAAGAATAATTGTTCAAAAGTTCAATTATCTCAAATGGATAGTTTTTTTTAACCCATGGACAAATTTGAGGCGCGAAAACCCCAATCTATAGGAGGCTCTCCCCTTAAGGTATGAATTAAAGGTTGAAATTCCTGCATAAAAATTTTTTATCTATAAAATTTCTGAGATTAAAAATTTTTCTCAAGATGGCAGATATAAATTGATTGCAGAATTTTACGTCAAAATGAGATACTAAGAACAACATAATTTTAACTTACTTTGAAACATCAAAATTCACGAAATCACATATTCCACACTTTTTTATTTTCAAACGAATTATAACTTTTGCGAATTTCATACTTTTAATGGATTTTGAGGAAATCTGATTATATTCATATATTCTGTTTCTTGAAAAGTTGTGTGTATCCTCTGCAGCTCCATAAAAAAACGATCATCATCTATTTCTAAAAGTATGTAATATTCCTTTTTTTTTTGTAGAACATTATTCAACACGAGTTTTTTGTTGACACGTTCAACTAAGTCATAAAAATCAGATTTTCATTGTGAATATACGAATTTTGTCAAATAGAAGCAATTCTCAAAAAAACCCTCCACAATTTGAAATAACTACAAAATCGAGGTTGAACTTCTAGCTCAAGGGCTTAACCTTTCATCGAGGGTAGAACCCTCGAAATTGAGTATGAAAATTCAAGTTAAGGATTCCTCCAAGTGTTTCGCACTCAACAAGTCGAAGGGAATGATTTGATTTAGACAGAATCGATCCTTAAAATTGCACAGAAAACTCGTTAAAAAAACACATAGAGTTTCCAACTTCCTACTAATTCATATTTATTATATTTCGTTTTTCAGTGATCATCTGCCCACTCCATATATCTTTTAAAACCAAAATCATTCAATCCTAAAGTCATTCCTCGCAAAATTCAGTAACTTGGACGCTTTCAAGTTTCTCCAAAGGCATAAGATTTTGATTTCTTTGGCACCCCTCGGAGAAGATTCGCCTACGGCTATAACGTAGGCTCTGTTTATTCAATTTTCAAGAGAGAGCGAGATAAAACGAGAACGCAAAAGATTAAGGGAGAAAGAGAGAACGAGAGAACGAGAAATTCATCCCCCGCGGACTCGCAATCTCGGCGGCATTTCCTCTCGACGTCGCAGAGCCCAAAGAACATTCCTCGAAATCAATGACGTTCTTAATTCGCCCTCGACCCGTCCCGCGTTTCTTCGGTATACCTTTTTTCCGAACATTTCCCCGGCCAGCAAAGACGAAGTATGATGTCGTCGCGGAGATATTGCTTTTCGTAATGTAATCGCCCAGTTTCTTTCACGACGCCGCGCGAACGGGAGCGTTATTCCGCGGCGTTTTATTGGATTGCTCGCAACTCGATTGTTTTTTGATGCGATCGCGGTTTTGCTTTCCCGAGAAACTTGTCCTGTTTCAGATTGAGGATCTCTTCAAAAGAGAGTGATAATTTTTACTTTCTTTACAAACAGCCTGGAATTGACATTTAATGCAAACTCGTCAAGACAGATTTTTTTTAATGCGAATGGTCATTTAAATATAATGATTGCATTCACTTCCGTTGCATTAGTTGCATCCACTTTTATTGAATTGCATCCACTCACGTTGCATTTACTCGAATTGAATTTACTCACGTTGCATCCACTCACGTTGCATCCACTCAAGTTTTATTCACTCAAATTGCATGCACTCACGTTGTATTCACCCAAGTTGCATTCACTCACGTTGCATTCACTCAAATTGCATCCACTCACGTTGCATTCACTCAAATTTCATCCACTCACATTGCATTCACTCAAGTTGCATCCACTCACGTTGCATCCACTCACGTTGCATTCACTCGAATTGAATTTACTCAAGTTGAATTCACTCACGTTGCATTCAGTCGAATTGAATTTACTCAAGTTGCATCCACTTTCGTTGCATCAACCACTTCAATTGCATTTTATTCAACGCGAATCCTCATTCAAACGAGCTCTTTTTTTTTCGAGGGCGATCTATACTGAAACTAATTATAATGTGGAATACTCCCCTACTTTTTCGATAAAACGAGCGCAGCTACGACAAACGTGTATTTCATTTCGCAGTCTTTACACATCAGCCGTGTTTTTTCCCGATTCAAAGCGCATCGGCGCGAATTTTTCTTTTCTGTTTATCTCCGGTTCATACTCCTGTGATTTTTCCGCTGCGGAGCTTTGTCGTGGTACATCCGGTCGCTTCCGGTGCACCCGGGACCGGAAGTAAGATAGCCGTCGCACCCCCCCCCCCTCTTCCGACACCGTGAATTATTATCAGGAAGTAGCGAACACCCCGGAAAACAGAGGGCGGCCGGAAAATTCGCGAAAATGTTTTTTTGTTCACCCTTCATTATCTCGCGTTGATCAATTATAAATTTTATACAACATGTGTGAATTTTCAAATTGTAAAGTCATGGTTTTCTGCGAACTCTTTTTTCCAAGAGCGCAGTCCCTTCCGCTCGTCACTCAATCACTTTCGCGAGACAGACTATTGGATTCTAATCTCATTTGCAGTGGTTTCGAGATATTTTGAATGTTATTTCCGGCACACGAGGGTTCGACGAGCGCCGATCAAATGTTTAACGAGCCAGTGGTAAATGCTCGAAAACGACTGTCTACTTCGGGTAAACAAGATTATTAATCGTATCTGCTCGACGTTAATTGTGTACACTGAAACGATTTATTGGCAAATAAAATGAATCGTTATAAAACGTCACAAATAAGTGGACATAAAAACATTTTTTGTTCATTAACTCTTTACAGTATAGTGAAGTTATTTATTACGACTCAGAAACTGTATGGGGGTTGGTGGATTTACAGTGTTATTTTCTGTTTTTATGATTCTTTTACTACAATTTTCTTCCTTAACGTGTGTTTTTCAGAGATGAAAACTTTTTTATTAGATGATACAGAGAGGAAAAATAAAATAAAGTATGCTTAAATTTTTTTATTGAGTTTTTGAACAGACTGAATAGTTATTTTATTTTTTCGTATCCTTTGATGATTTTTTGATGATTTAGTTCCGGATAATTTTTTCCTTTTTTTTTCTCTTATATTTCGAGTGCTTTCAATATTTTTTAAATTTCTACACTAGTGATACAATTTATAGGATTTTACGTTCTTACAATTATTTTTGTTAATTTTTCTCAAATTCTCTATTTTGAAGTCTAAGACTGTATTAATTTTTTGTATTTTTATTGATTTTTGAGAAAATAATATCTTCATACAATGAAAAAGTTTTTTTTTGGAATTCTGGAATAATTGTATTATATAATACTTTGAGATGTTGTTAGATTTTGCGGTATTTTTGAAATTGAAACCAAATTTATGAATTACAATATAGATTTTGATGATTAATAATAATTAATAAGCTATGAAACAGAATCACAAATTTTTCTTCACTCTAAGAACTTCGATAGAACAGTTTTTATGTCCTGCAGATTTCAGTAAGTTTATTTTTTATATTTATCACTCATTTTTCTTGCCTACGATTGTTATTTCAATCATACATTTTTTTTATCATTTATGGTTTATAATGAATCATTTTTGTTCATTTTTACATGCAATAATCACTTATGAAATTTTTGAGGTAGAGTGAAAAATGAATTTCACTTAATCTTAAATATTCTTGTCATCGCTTCTTTTTTGAAAAGCTCAATCATGAATAACTGCAAATCTCAACGGCAAATTTCAAAAAACTTTTTTATTTTGGATTCTTGAATAATTGCAACTAATATTTGATTCAACAATCACAACTGTCAATTTTCTATATCAGGATATTTCATTTCATGATTCACTCAGAAACAATAGAAAATGCGAAGGAAATTTTTTTTATTTCTAAAAAGTATGCTTGAGAAATTCGTGCTCTCAGAAACTATTTCCCTGTATGTTTAATACTTGAGAATGCCATTGAATTAATCCGAATACGCAAAAATTTCCTCTGGAGTTTGTTCTCGGGAATTAAAAAGAACCACCATTACCAGAAAATAATTCAAAGAATCTTTCAACAACGCCACTCGCGGATTCTAGGATACATAAATTCTTCATCGCCAGAAATATCTGCCACCCAGAGGATTCCGAGTGTGAAGTTAACTGTAACTTTTCCCGCGGTATGTGGCGCATATTAGCATTTCACTCCATCACAGTTCTCGAATTATAATTAGATCCGACAATGCGGTATCAGAAGTTTCAAGACAAGTAAATAAACCGGAATTAAGTTTTTTTAACTTTGCACTTACGCAGCTGAAGAAGTTATCAACTCTGAATAATGTTACTCAAACGTCGTCAAAAAACTTACTCACTTTCTGAGCCAAAGAATATGTCAGATATAACTCACCTGGAACAGACAAAAAAAAAAGTAGTTATTATAGGTTTTTAAGCATGTCAAAGATATGTTTTTGTGTACTTCGAATGTGCATTTTTTTTAACTGTGAAATTTTTTCAAATTTCATAATAATTTAATCATCGAAATAATCGATTCGTTCATAAAAATCATTCAAACTGACTCTCAAAAACTTTTCCTTTCACTTAAAAGACAAATCACCCCAAACGGTTTGTTCTGGAATTCGCTATTTTTCACGTAGGGACACAATTTTCACTGTCACGGAACCATAAACACACACCGCGCGCCCGGTTCCATAATCTGGCAACCATTCTAGAGCGACTCTCGCATTTCTAGCGCCATTTAGATAAACTCGTAATCTAGGCGACGTTTCCTACGGTGAAATATTCCCCCCGGGTGCTGCCGCAACCGGCGCAATCCCTCTCCCTCTTTTTGCTACCCGTCCTTTACTCACTCGGGATATATTCGTATGGCACGAAATCCAACCACTCCCTCTCCGACATCCTCGCTGTAAAACCCACCCCTCGCCACCAAGTGCGACTGCATCCCTTGCGAAATTCGCCTCGCATCGAATTTAAAATCGATTTCGGCTAACTGTGTGCACGTGTGACGGCCGAGGTCGGGGGCAATCTCGCACTGATTTTGCGTCGTGTGCGGAAGGCATTCTTGCATCAAACGTGATGCATCAATCTTGGTTGGGAAAAAAGAAAATTGCGGGTTGAATGAATGCATTATTCCAAAATACGCGCAATGGGAAAGACAGTTTTCGCGGATGCGAAATATTTTGAAATTACGAGATCGAGTGTTTCTGAAATGAAATTCGCTGGTTAGAGGTGTTGAGAACTTTTATTTCTAGCAGGGGATTGATTTAATTTTTGTTTGTTTGTTTGTTTTTTTATGAAACGTATTTCGTTATTAAATGAAGATCGCGCGGGTGGGGGGGGGGGGGTTGTTGGAGATAAGTAGTTAATGAGTCTTAAGCTTTAAGGGTGACCCGTTTTTTTGTTGTTTTGTTTGTGGGTTGTTGTGGGGGTGTGGGTGGTGGGGGGGGGGGGGGGGGGGGGGGGGGGGGGGGGGATGTTTGAAAAAAGTAGTTAATGATACCTAACATTTAAGTGCATACTGTTTTTTTATTTTTATAGTTGACGTTTCTGTAATTTTTGGAAGATTTGAATAAATAAAAAATGAAAACTTTCTAATTTGGTATTGTCAAATAAAGTAAGACTGAAATAGATTAAAATGAAAAATAATAAATACGGAATAGGAAAAATTTTATAGTTCGCTCTTCCTACTTTCAACAGGTCAGTAGGAAATTTGAATACGTTGTTAATTCATTATGAATTAATACATAGTTTTTTAGTGACTCACGAATAAAATAAAAAATCAAATACATGCGTTTAGGATACACTGAATAATTCATGAACAATTTAATGAATAATTTTTTTTTAAACTATCTTTTAACGAAAATTCAGAAGTTTATGACCATTACGAATAAAATTCAAATTATGATTTTTTTTCAACATAATTATGATAAAACATAATACAGAAATAATTTCACATTTATATTTCTTTCAATAAAACTTCTGACTTTGACCTAAAAATGTGTATCAGTTAATTTTAGAACACCTTTTGCTGTTTCTAATACAATAGTTTAGGTATTTGGTTAAGCTTTGTTAATGTAGTAGTTTTTAATTTTGTTTCAACTATCCCTGATAACAATTCGCTTTGACAACTAAAATTAAAAAAAAAATACTATTGATTATAAATTTTCTTTTTTTTGACAAGAAAAAAACTAGTTATTGTTGGCAATTAAAAATCATAAATACTTAATTTTTCATACATTTTAAGTATGTCTTTCATACTAGTACACATCAAAAGGTTATTAATAACGAATGATACTGTATCCGTATATTATCGAATTTTATTATCATATTATACTATCATTGATTAAAAAAAAATTTTTTTATCTACCTGTAAAATTTATTCTATGTCTTAAAATTATAATTATGAACTTCATATTAAGATAAAATATATTTAACAGTGTAATTAATGTCTGATACTTTTAATCCTAACAAGTTGATTCGTTTGTAATTGGTAGATAGTAATTAAAAACACAGAAATATTTTTAAATGCAAAAGAAATGAACACATATTTTGAAATTCTGAAAATGCAATTTTTTTGATGTGAGAATTTTTATAATTGTGATGAGTTTTGAGTATGAGTAACTTATAAGGATGATCTTGAAAAAAATTTTTTTCTTAAAGTTTACAATTGAAAGTAAATCAGGTGAATAAAAGAACGCGGAAAACATGAAAGGTATAATATGTTTAACTTGAACAGTTATTCAGTATGTTCTCGTTCAAATTTTAAAATGTGAAAATGCAAAAAAAATTGTAGGCAAACGGAAACTGAAATTCCAACAATAAAAATTGAACAACAAAAAACCTTGTAGTTTATTATACCTTGAAATAAAAAATCCTGATATTTTCAAGAATAATTTTATCGTTCACCATAGTACATTTCTGAGGTTAAAATTTTTCTAGAGAAAAATTGCATGAAATTTATCTTAAACAAAAAAAATTATTCTTGGAAACAGTAAGCAATAGAAGTTTTAAATCGAAAGTTTTCAATACTTTAATTTCAAATTTCCACTAGTTTGTGGTCTGTTTCTACAAAAAAATAATAACTCGTTAATAACGATCCAGATAGTTATTCAGGAAACCTTCTTTTTGGTGAGAACCCCTTCAACACAATTTCTCAGACCTAAAATAAAGTTTCCAAAAATATTGTTTTTATTTTTTAAAAAAAAATGTAGATGTTATGTAACTGTTCCAAATTTTATTAATGACTTTTTTAAACCTTCACTGTTCTGCATGAAGATGCAAAAGTTTTCAAAAAATCACTGAAAACTTCCATTTTCCATAGGAATCTTTTCAAAAATTAAACTTGCTGAATTTTTTTGGCTCCAAACATCATGATTGGCTCTGAATTCAAAAAGAAATAAGCAATTTTCTTTCAGCTCAGAATTTTCGGTATGTTCTCTAAATTTCGTTTGTCAGACGATTTTCAAGCGTTTCAGGAAATTTTTACAGTAAGTAATACAAGAATCTTATGAAATAACGAATCCACTGAAGCGGTGCTCAAAGAGCGGGTGGAAATTCAACTACTAACAACGCGCAGGTTTACGATGCGACCTCTGTTATCCCCGAAACGATCCTTCACAAATTTTAGCTCCGAGGTTGGGGAAAATGATTACGAGAAGATGAGGGTGGATACAGGCGCCGTGCGAAGTAGCGCGGAATGGCATCGTAATCCTTTGCCACTTATTGCAGTAGCAAAACATTTGCATAAACAAAATCTACTCCGAGTGAATCTAGGTCGTTGAAATAGGGAGAGGTTTTGCACGTAGATTAAACCATGTTTAAAAAAAATAGATAAGTTACTGCAGAAATTATTTAAATCGTACACGTCTTCATTATTTAAAGATGAATCAGTTATATATTATAAGATAATAAGAAACTTATTAAATAAAACCATGTATATAAAATATCATGATATTTTATTCTATATATGATAATGTAAATGATATATTATATATCATATATTTATATATGATATTTTAAATTATGTTATTTGTCAAGCCTTGGAATTAATATAAAAAAATTAATATAATGTGAATATATTGTCAACATCATTGATATATATTATTATACGACATCTAATTATTATCTTTGACATTTATTATATACATATTGTGTATATAATAAATATCATATTTATTATCTGCAGTAACTAGATTTAAAAAAATTTGAACTCCTAATGAATGTATACTTATCATAATATAAAAATTATCTATAAAGAAATGAGTTACTTGTTATTGATTAATAACATGGTTTTCTAAGATAAAAATTGTGGATGATGGTGACAGTGACAACGTATAATGATGCCACGTAGGAATGCTGACATTGGAGCTTTTTTCAAGGGTCACTGGAAGTTTCGCTTACCTACTCATTTTTGAGGAAAGAAGCGTTGAGAGGAGCTTACGGTAACTTGACAACTTTTTGAATCTCGTTAATTATCGCGCTACTTGGAAAGGATACTTTCAACGCAGAATCTGCTACTCGAACAGATTTTTTTCCACCTTTCAAATTCTCGTAATATGAAGCTTTTACTGGAGATGGAAGAAGGCTTGAAATAATTGAAATATCTTTTTTATAAATTTATGAAATTGTAGCAGTTTTGTAAATCAGTAAAAAATCGAAAAAGTCTTACAATGTATAATTCATGTTCAAGTTTTTTAAAATATTAATTTAATTATAAAAAAATAAAAAATGTAATGATTGTGAGCATAATAATACAAATTTATGAAAATTATCCCCAATTTAAAACAGTAAATAATAAAATTTGTATTTAAAAAAAATTGTTTTACCTGGGTTCTCAATTTCACTTACTCAGAAATAATAATCTTCGATTTTTTTAAATAACTATGGCAAATAAAAAATATTCAAAAGATTACTCGAGAACGATAAACAACAAATGCTACAAAAGCATTTTTTCATTGGAAAATATTTCAAATATATGTAGAACTTAAGTTGCACCGCGAAAAAAAAGAAAAATTTTTAATTTTGATTTCTTCACTTAAACCAGTGTTATTATTTTTTTCGTGTGGTTTCAAAACACTTAAATTCAGATGAAAAATCTATCTTTCCTCTGATCCACATCATCAATCCAAACCAAGCACACTTCTTTATCGGAGAAAACAAGGATTCGTCGCAGGAGGCTTTTCGCATCCCTTGAAGCTGAAGCCTCCTCGAGAGGTCGGAAATGGCTAAGGTCGAGGAGAGCCTGCATTTAACAGCCCCGTTAAACATTTACTGCCACCCCGCAGTTTTCCCCATAACTCCGAGTTAACTTTGATTGCAGCTAACGGCCTCCAGGCATACTGACTTAAAAAGGAGAATGCCGGGATGGAACTGAACGGATGAAGCTTCGGAAGAAAAGCGGGTTATTAAGAACTGGAAGGAAGTGGCAAAGCGCGATAGAGAATTGGTCGACCAAATCAAATCGTTCTTCTGTAACTTCTTATGATTGCGTGAATCTCGGGGGCCCCAACTGTTCCTTGATTTTCTTCGGAAATTAACCTAGCGCTTGATTAGTCTTTACAACGACCATTCCTTTCGTAAAATTCATTTTCTTGATATTTCAATGTTCAATAATTTCTGATATTTCTCTCATTAATATAAAGTATTTGAAGTTGAAAAAGATCATACTTTGTGGAAAGTTTTTTTGTTTTGGAGCAACTCGACAAAGACCGATAAATAGACACGACCGTCATTTATTCCTTATCAAAGTCTCGTAATTGCATTTTTATCGGGATAAAAAATGAAGCTTGCATCCGCGGCGCTATCAACGGGCCGTGATGTTCGAGGAACGGGTTGCTTGGTGAAGCGAGGGACGATCGAAGGGGCAGAACGAGGACGGAGGCATGAATAGCAACGTTGAAACAAAAGCGCCGGGTTACAAATGGCGCGTATTCGCGACGGCATTGTTTTAAATGGCCGTCAGACGCCTGAAATTCATCCCGTTTTGCGACGTGACGGGCGCTCTTGGATTTATTTATTCAACGAAGGTACGCAAAGCGACCAAATTGGTGAATAATTAGACTTGCTCGCGTTTCGGTCGTACAAAAGCTTCGGCCAGGAATTCGAGCTCTTGACTTATTTTTCCGATGGCAGCGATGAAGGGTTTATGCCAGTGGCATTGTGGAAAGTGAATTCAGAAAAATAAGTTGGCAAATTTACAAGGAAATCTTTTTCTTGGACGAGGAATAAGGTAGATTGTTAGAGGTACTTTTTTCAGTATTGAGAGTTATGTTATCAGTAGATGATTGATGAGTTGAATTCATTGGAATGAGATCATTATTCATTTAACGCGTCCAAGTAAAGTAACAAAAATGTGGGCAAAGAGGGTTTTAGGAGTGCAAGCCCACCCTGAAATTCGGGTAGTTCATTTATTTTTTTTATAAAAAGATAGTTAAAAACTATGAAGATAAATATAGAAATTCCAACCGTTGAAAGTAATGCATCGAAGTTGGTATAATTAATAATAAAATAAGTAAAACGATCAATATTGTATTTACTGAAATATAGAAAATATGTAACTAATAGTTTTTTGTAAATTCTCATATTGAACAATATTTGGGTTTCTCAATTATGCTTAGTTGAAAATAAAAATTATGCTAGCTTAAGAATAATTATTTCATTAACAAAATTTCAAAAATCGTTTTCAACCAAATGATTCATAAACAAAAATGAGATTCTATAAAAATGCTAAGTATCTGAAAAACCTCCAACCCTGCAGAATCGAGTTCTGGAAATCTTTATAGAAATCCAGAAAAATATCAGAAAATTTTAGAAATTCCAAAAATCTTGAAATATGACTTAGAGTAGTAAAAATCTATGAAATTTTTTTATTTAAATACAATTAAATACTCAAGATCTAGAAATCTTCAAATTCTATAGCTAAAAATTGTGAAAAATGTAGCTAGCTATTTTTAGAAACATTAGGAATCTCATTAAATACTTATAAAAGCTCCAAAATCTTGATACTTAAAAAAAAAGAAAATACGAGAAATTTCTGTAGATACAATTATCCTAGAAAGTTATACGATCACTGATCATGAAACTAAATAAAAATTTCAGAGAATTGAATTCGATTACTCTACATAGCGATTTCAAAAAATAATACAAATCTATAAAAATAGCTTGAATAATTTCTTATGTTTCACAATTCACAACACTGAAAAAACGTGAGAAATAATAAAAATCATTAAAAATATAAAAACTATATAGATGTGAATTTTTCAATAATTTACGAAACTCTGATTTTGTAGCATATAATTTTAATAATCCATATAGAAATTCGTGAAAATAACAGAAAGTCTTTGACGTTCTATAAATACAAAAAACATACGGAAAAAACTAAGCAAAAAAGATTGAAAATTTCCATAAAAAATACTGTTTTCTGAAAAACCAATTATAATACTTGAAATTGTTACAATTTTCAAAACTTTACCATAGAATTACTAAAATCTGTAAAATGATTCAGAAAAACACTCAAAATTTAAAAACATTTTAGAACATTTTGCGAAATTCGACAAACAATAAACAAAATGAGAGTTTGAAAAATTCATGAGGTAAATCACGTTTTTGTAGATAATATCTCTTCATAAACTTATGAAAATATGTAAAAAAATTTTTTTATGTATCAGCAAATCTTTCCAGTGCTATAAATACTAACAAACAATGAAAATTATGAAATACATTAGAAAAAAAATTTAACTTCAGTGATAAACATAAAAATCACAAAAATGAAGACTAATCATATTAAATACGAACAGAAAATTGTTGAATTGAGAATTGACGAATTAAAAATTTTCAAAATTTTAAAATCGTAGTTCTGTATTCAAGTAGTCGAAAATGTATACAATGAAAAATCAATTGAAAAAAATTAGCAACAACGTGAAAAAATTATTTAAAATAATTGTTTAAAATAAGTAATTCTATATTTTCCGATAAATAGTTACTTTTACAACATCGAACATCGTATCGAAAAATGATAAAAAATTTTATAATGGCAAATTTCTTTTACACTAAAGAAAATTTAGCTACTATCATGCATTTTAAAAAATTTTCTAGAATCTCACTCATTTTTTGCTTCCTATAAAATTCTGGCGAATCCTAAATCAACCTTTCCGGAATATATAATAATGCATTCAAAATCATCACAATTACAATGCTCGTGAATCACAGAATATTAATATTTAATTTCAATCCAACAATGAAAACATTAATGACTAATTCCTCAATTTTTTTATTTAAGTAAAATAAAGTAAATAGAAAACTCAATAAATAAGTAATCGAATTAATTAAATTGAAAAAGTTCATTTTATATTTATCTTTCATTTCCTTCATCAATTTTATTTATTTATTTTTCTATTGTTAATAAAATAAAATGAATAAATGAATGTTTTTTCTAGGAATTAAAACGACTTGAAATAAATTGTCCACTGTACTCTTCTCGCTCCTGTCCCATCCTGCCAGAAAATCTCCAGTGCATTACCTTTTTCTCTCGGAAGTAGTTTCTGCCCTGAGCTACTTTTTCGAAATATTTAATAATATTTTAATCTTCATGCACAAATGAAGCTTTACATGGAATATTATTCCCCGGGCGAGGCAAATGTATTGATCCTAAAATTCAGCTTTAGGGATAATTTTGCAGTGGTAGCGAAAATTTCAGCAGACGAAAACGAGATCGGACGTTAAAACGGGGGTGGTTGTACGGTAGAAGACAGATTCGGTGCGTAGAATGAAATTTATGAGAGTCCTTTATTCCAGCACTTTAGGGAGTCGAGTCGAGTTTGAGCAATTTATTAATTTCCGCGGGCTTCGGAACCGGCGATGTCTTCCTACCTCGCCGAGGGAGAAAGATGTTCGGCGAGAAAAGTGGGTCCACGTTCTTCTCTCAATCTCGTTTCTCTTTTACTCTCATTCGGGTTAAACACTTAGATTATCAGATGAGGCGGCTCTACTAATCTGCGGTACGCTTCATGACTTTATCCTCAGGATGAAGATCAATGTTTGTCTCAAGAAAATGTTTATCGTTGTAGCAGAGTTTTTCTAAACATCAGGACTGTCGTTCAAAGTGATGTGTGATTTTTTCAACTACCTTTTTACAGTTAATTGGAATTTGTGATAATTAGAGGATTTTCCGTCACTTTTCAAATCAGTCATTCAAACATCTGAAAAAATTTCAATTGTTTGACGTATCATTGATTCATGTGGCGATGGGTCAAAGTTCTTGAATTTCGATCTAAAATGCAGGAATGAACACACTGCTGACACGGCTGGATCATTTGAACTTGAGGTCAGCCTCATCAAAACTTTGTTCGCTAAGGTGTTTCCTTGCGAACAACGAAGAGCCGAGCGAACTTGCATGTCATAGCTTTTGTCTGGAGAGATGCAAGCGTCATTAGCGTTGAGCGTAATGAGCGCACTAATCACCAACAGCTTGCGCACTGCACCAAGTATGGAAAAGAATTGTCGAGGGACGATAGATAGTTGAAACATAGAAATGGGCTAGGAAATTCGGAGTTTGACAAAGTTTATACACATGAGAATATTTGGAAAATTGTTCGATTGGAAAGAAACATTATTTATTCATTTCAACTACTATAATAATAAGTATTTGTTTAAATGTCTTTTTTTTGCCTAAAAAAAATGAATCCTCTCTAATTTCTCAAGAATTTCCAACTTTCAAACTCCCCCCCCCCCCCTCCAACTCCCTCACCATGTTAACCTGAAATTCGTTTACAGATACTGTCACAACTTTAACGAATCACCCGATAATTTTCAGTTACATTTCACGTGGCACAACGCTTCCGACGTGAAGAAAGCAACTACCTTGATAAGATCGACTTCAATGATCTGCAGCACACCTCCCCTCCCCCCCCCCATATCCTTTTCTGCCCTTTTCGATTCAAGATGTCATCTTTCTTCTTCAACCTCTCGCCCACTTTTCTCTTTCCCCCCCCCCTCCCCTGCCATTCAGATACGAATTGCATTTCGAGCTTTATCACTTCTCGACGACGTCAAACGTCCGCAAAAATGGAAGTCTCTCCACCCCAACGAATTCACCGACACGAACCTGACGTCGGCGAATTCATTATCAGTCCCACGAAGTTTCCTGATAACGTGCATTTACCGGACAGGGAAAATGTTTTGTTATTTCAAAGAGAGAAACCGATGTGGCATGCAGAAAAAACGTGTAGAAAAAAGAAAGTAATAAAAAAAAAAATATCAAATCACATATATAGAACCTCAAGAAAAAATGTTAATTAATAATAAAAAGCTCATTCCACGTAAATCATGTTATATCTATGAAAAAGTATGATTTTCCAGTATAAAATATGTTCGAAAATCGAAAAAACCAGTTTATAATGAGAATACTTTTGGCCTGAAGACGTCAATTCTTAATTTTCCTGCTTCAAGCCCGACATCAAGTATAGTATCCAAAAGAGTTATTAGCCTGCCACACAAACGCCCTTTATCCTGCTTCTCCCGCAGGTTGTGGATGAAAGTTGAAAGTTAAAAGCCAGTACAATGAAAGCTCCTTCTTCACTGCAACCTTTGTCAAAGCCCTTGCCTTGCATCCGTATCCATTTTTCAGGGACGTCGTCAGCGCAAACGGCGCCTTCAAATTATTCCGAGATATGTATTTAAAAAAAATCTCCTACGTTGTCGAACAGAAAGGATAACTTCATTTTATGAGAATGAATTTTTCTGATTTTTTCCGAATTTCATTTGCACCTTGAATTTTCCAATGCTACAAAGCGCAGAACCAAAAACAAAAACGGCCAGAAAATTTAGAAATGTATAAAACCAATGGAATAACCAGCATTATCGCCAACTCATCAATTACCTTGGTCTACCATTCCGGCCGACTATTGCGGAGTTAGCGCTACTTGAATTTCTATCGTACTATTGCCGGAGATATACGTTGATAGAGTAGAAGTCGGTTCGAGTTGGCATTCGTGAGGTTATCCATTGAAGGTACACGCACGGGTTGCCAGATGCAAAAGTGGATGATTGCGCACGTTGGTGTGGCCAGTCGCGAATGTAGTTGGCCCTGTTACAAACGTATACAAACGAACGAGGCAGAGGAGCACGGGAAAAGGT
The DNA here is from genome assembly GCA_030522825.1 of Platygaster orseoliae. Classification (NCBI taxonomy): domain Eukaryota; kingdom Metazoa; phylum Arthropoda; class Insecta; order Hymenoptera; family Platygastridae; genus Platygaster; species Platygaster orseoliae. The sequence goes on along the minus strand of JAPYZL010202358.1, from coordinate 9,803 downwards.
AAACGATCGTACCTTTCGATGTAGGTCAAGCGGAGCAAGACTTCTTATCCTAGAAATGGGCAAAACTACTCATTCAACTGCCCCGCGTGAAAGGTAAAACGCGGAAACACTCAGACGAGGCTGATTGGGGTAATGCAACTCAAAAAGGGCTTTCTCGAGTACTTTTTCATACGAATATTTTAATGGAAGATGGTATGAAAAGCGAGGAGGAATAGACCGAGTTGGATATGAAAAAGTGTGGTCGTGGCTTCTGCAAGCAAATTCTGGGGTCCGAAATTAAGGAGGAGTTTGAATGAGTTTTGAAAGTACTTTTATTGCGGTTTTTTTTTGAATTTGGAGACATTGCTTTGGAAGTACAGTTTTATTCAATTTAAAAAAAATCAAAATTTAATTTTTGGAATTATTCCTCGGTGTCAAAATATTTTTGTTTTGTTCAAAAACACGTTATTTCATCGGCAGTTGTGGTTATATTTCTTTCAATGATTTTACTATTTTAAAACATCAGAATGCTAAAAATAAAGATCAAAATTTTAAAAATTGTTCTATCTTTCATATCGAAGAGTGTCAGACGAAAATTTAAAAAAAAAAGTGGTGCGATGTTTGGATTATTGTTTTCGAATTTCGTTATGTATAAATTTTTAAAATTTTCATGCTTCTGAAAAATAATTTCGTGATTCCGAAACTGCGGAAAATTTGCATTTTTGGAAGACTTTTTTCGAATTTTTACATTTAAAATTTTATTATTAGTTTGGCATTTGAATATGAGTTAAATGAATAAAATGCTCTGAATTCAAAATCTATCTTTACAAATTATTATATATTTTTAATAATTAATTTTTTTGTTGTCGATACCTTCAGATTGATATTTCAGCAATTTTTTTTTTCTTCGATTAGATCCTTTTTTCTTGATTTTTCTTAAAAATTGGTGCTCTCATAAATTCCAAACCTAAATACTGTAGTGTAAAGATACGAAAAAATTCAAAACTATACTGCACTCGAAGTGATTGAAATTATTGTAATAAATTAAAAATTTATCGTTCCATATGATCTTGAAATTTCCAAATCATAAATAACATCTTTTTTGAATTCCAAAAATTTACGACTTTTTAAGACTTTCAAGAAAAAAAATTCCATAATCGCCAATACCCTCTTTCTTTTTTTTCTGCACTATGTATTGAATTTTTCAATTTTAAAGACATTACTGTTGAAAATGGAAATTTTTTAAAATTCTATTACATACTAGGTAGAAATTTCAAAATCTTTGATATTTCTGAATTCGTATTTATGATGGGAACAAATATACTAAAATGCATGAAAAAGAAACATGAAAAAATTTTGTACATCATGAAAACAAATTTTATTTAATTTGGGATGAAAATTGTGCAAATCATTAACTTTAAAATTGAAATACTATGGAAAAACTCTGTATATTATTAAATAAAAAATATCATTAAATCTAAGGTAAAATTTTGCACATTAATAAATGAAATATCATTAAACCCAGAAAAAAATCTGCACATCATTAAATTCAATATCATTATACCTGTGAAAAAATTTTGCCCATCAATCAATGTAAACTTAAATTCTGGTTAAAAATTCGCAGACTTCATGAAAAATACTAAAAATGAATTAAAATTAGAATTCTTAAAAATATCAAAGCTGCTCTCCTATTGAAAAAGTTTAAATCACATAAATAACAGTAATTGTTACATCGAAGAGACACTAATAGAAAATTTTTAAAAAAACTTTACGATATAATAATTCATGGTTACATTTGGAAAATCTCCGAGTGAAGCAGAAGTCATATGGGTTATCTCCCCATCCAAAATACTTTTACAACGATATAAATCGACATTTCATCCCCGGAAATTTAAACGAGAATATCTTGATCCCCAGCAACGCGGAATCCATTAGCTCTCTAATTAATAACTCGGAGAGTATTCACGTGTTCCACCAAAACGACAATTGACTCTGCAGATCGGATCTCGTCGTTTCCCATGAAATAATAAAGCTGTTTTAATAACGTACATTCGAGATGTGGCCTTGCTTTAACGAGACTTTTACAGCTCCGAGATTCCGGGTAGCATATCGAAAATGACTTTATGAGTCGTAAAAATTACGCCAAGTCGAAATAGTTTCGGTCATTGGAAACTCCATTGTGTAAAAGGGAATGCGCCTTTCAAGTCCAATGCTATGTGAAACGCTCTTGAACTCGGCAGCGAAATTCCGAGTATTCCAAAGACGAATTGTCCCAAGTTTATACAACGGAAACTTGTAAGGTTCGCCAATGACCACATAAAGTTGCTGTAACGACTTTTTGGTTCGCCATAGAATATTGCCTGTCCTCGAAACTATTCCTCGGAGCTTAGAAGAGCGATAAATTTTGGAATCAACTCATTGACACGGTTCGTACTCGGCAAACTCGCAATATCGCATATTTTAGTAATGAACGGACTTTGAATTGCACGCAAATGTTTCATTATGATGAAAATTATGTCGCGTTCGGAGAATCGAAATTCCGAGACGAAGGGATGATTGAGAAATTTAGAATTGTTTGGGTAATTCCATGATGAGAAAATGAACATCAGGGTATAGCAAGAAACTTATGGTTTTGTTATAGCACGGTTTTGAAAATCTTGAAAATTGAAAAACATTTCAATTCTAAATAAGGAGAAATTAAAAAGTTAAGCAAACTCAAAAACGCATTTCCTAGATTTCGCAAATCAAAATAAATCAAAATACTCTGAAATTTCAAGAAATAACTAACGAGTGCATGCCAAATCTACTCTGACGAACGAAATTCTCGCTGGCAGTGATTTCAAAATACATCGAAATCCAACTATTTAATCTCGCAGCCCGGTACATGTAAACTCGTAAATCCACTAATTGATCGATAGCGTCTGTGCCTAAAATTTATCAATTAGAAATATTATTTCAACGTGAAGCACATAGGATACGCGATGTGCTATGCGGAAATTGAAGGGACACTGGATTTATCATCTGACTGGTTATATTTATACATCGTGAAAGGAAATTCGTGTACATTCATTAAAATGGCATGGAAATAGCGCCTGAATTCCTCCGCGGATTCGAATAAGTTGAAAAGTGGGGCGAATTCACTTACCGGTCCGAATTGTTCGAAATAATTTTTGACGTCTTCCAGCGTCGTCGGCGCTGATAAACCGCCGACGAATATCTTCTTCGTCCTTGTCACCATCTGAAAAATAAATACAATAAAAACGTCATTTATTGATTTTATTACTGAACTCGAAAATTTCACTGTTATGAAATTTGTTGGGGAGCAAAACATCCAAATTGAAACATTCAATACTTGCAAAATATAAAAATCTCTTTTCTTCTCATCTTTCTCGTTTTTCAAAGATTATACGTAATTGAAACGTTGATTCACATATAAATATATTATGTATTATATTTTATTATTATAATATATTCTAAGCAAATGGACTGTAATATATATTATTTGTACCAGAATTCACTTAATAACGGAACGTCACAAATTCGTAAAATTGCATTTTTTTTCTAAATTACAAAATTTCACATAATTTCGAATTTCAAAGAACTAAAAAATATCCTAAAAGTACACGAAATGGTAAAATTAGGTTGAATCACATAATATGACGAGATTACAAGATTTACGAATCGACAAATTTCTCAAAATCCGAAAATGCATCAAATAATTAGATTACAAAATATTTGCTTGATATAAACACATATTTTTGTGGTTTGGATATTTTGTACTTTGGAAGAAATTAAATTTAGAACTTCCAAGTTCCGGATGTTTTCTACTTTGGATGTTTTGTACTCCAATCGATGAAATTAATTATCCACAATGTTCAATAGTAACTTGGCGTATTACTCCACTCTGGCACTTCAACTTTTTGGCAAGCTCGGCGGATAATTAAAAATACAGAAAAATTATAAGTCGCTCAAATTGATTACGAACTTTGCACATGAATTATTCAGCAACCCCCGAAGTATCCTCATTAATATTTATTCATACATTCGAACATTATTTCGAATAAAGTTTGATCTATTATGTGCTTCTGAACTTTGTTCTTTAAATTATTACTCGATCATAAATACAAACGAATGTCAGTTTGGGCGAATAAAATCTCAGTTTCATATTTTTTCATTTTATGTTTTTGTTGGATATGCATGAAATTCTTTTTTCTTTGAGAAAATTGATAGAACTTGAATTTCATTTGCATGTTTAATGGCAAAAGGGATTTTTGCTGTTGAATAATTCTTAACTTTTGTGTGACGACAAACATTCTGCAATATCGTACGCGGAGTTTTACGCTTGAGCACAGACCGCTGACGCGTGGAACGACTTTGGACGGTGCTGAGAGGATTTTTCAGAATAATAAGTTTCACGCAAGCGAGAAAAGGGAAAGATGTATGTAGTACATTGCAAGGACTACGTAACGTTGCGAACACACGAGCTTTTACGAATGACGTGCATACTTTCTAATAGTTGAAAAAGCGCTGCCTTTTTTCGAAAAAAAATCCTCAAGGGCTTTTCTTGGGTTCGAATTTTGCGCAATTTCTGCAATTTCATTGAAATTGCAGGAACGAACACATGCAGTTGTAGATGAAACGTATTTTACCTCGCAGGTTTTTTTTCGAGAAATAACGTGACCCAATTTTAATTAAAAAAGATTATGTTCGGGATGAAGTTTTTTAAATTAATATTAGAGTGTTGAAATTATGATCATAGTTTGACAAACTCTTCGATTCTGTTCATTTTTTAAGATTTGCTTCGATTGTATTTATTATTTTAGGCGCTGAATTGAATTTCACTCTGTTTTAAGTCATTTTCAAAAGTCTGATTGGGCAAAAAATATTTTTGAAAAATCAGTTTTGAGGTTAAAACTTCTCCTGAAACTCGAAAAAAATCAATTCTTTGAGTCAATTTAAAAGTGAAAGTTTATAGGTGCTAAAAACCGAAATTGGCATGCAAATCTGCATTAACTATTTCGAAAATCGAAATTTTTTCGTCTCCAAAAAATTTGTATACATTAAAAAAGTTAAATTTTCTACTATTGCATTTTTTTGAATATTAATTTTTTGTTTGGCATGATAAAAAATTTCAACTCATAAATTTTAAATTATAACTGCAAAACTAAAACAATATTATAGCCCTAATTTCTTAATTAAACAGTTATAAAAAATATAACAATAAAATTTTAATACAAAAGAGTGTAAACTGTTTAGAACTTTCCATTTCTAAATAAGGAAGAAAATAACACGTCAACATAAAAAATACGAATTTTCCTATAATTTGAATTAATGATGTAATCACAAAATACTTCTCCTAAATAAAATATTTTATTAACAAAGTTTGAAAAGTTACCATTAAAACCTATACCTCGCAAAACTAAATGCTTCGTATATGAAATTCGTAAGGTCGTGAAAAAAAGGGAACAGAATTAGCAGTCATAAGTTGAACGAATCGAATATTTTACATATTCCGTTAAAAAAAATGTATGTTTACTACAAATGTAGAGGAACAAAAATTGAATATATAATGATCAGCTATCCATGTTTAGATAAATGTATGAGTATAATTGAAAAACCTCTTCTGAATATTGTTTCATTTTAAAGCTTATTTGAAGATGCAAAAAAAAGGAGACACAATTTGAAATTCTAATATTATTTTACGTTCAGTCTATATTTAAATGTACTGTCAAGCTTGCGAGTTGTGGATATGTCTTGAATCAAGAAGAGTATTCTTAAATTTTATGGAACGTCTTCAATTTAAGACTCATATACTTGTAAGCTATTGTGAACATGAACTAAATTCAAAGTTATATTTAAATTCAAATACCCTTCTCTCTAGGAAAATAATGGGTTTTTATTTACTTTTTAATCATGTTACCATAGTTGAATTCAAATACTATAAAAAGCTTTTTTAAGCCAATCTTCCATTGAGTTTTTGTATAAAATTTTGAGTGAAAATTCGAAAAATTAGTGAGGATACACTCCCTTCGCAGAATTTTTATTAAAAAAATGCCATCGCGGAAAGCACAATATCTCGCTAACTACTACGTCGATCAATTCGAAATTTGGAGAGGTTGTTTATACTTACAATAGCTAGTCCGTGAACGGAAGATTTTACAAAGGAACCTTTTTTACAGTTACAGTGATATTTTTTCTAAAAAAATTGATTTACTCAAGTTGAGAAATTGAGTTTTCCACCTGAAAAAAAAGAATGTGCCTGAAAAAAAATTTCTTTGTTCACGAACTAGCTATTGTAAGTAAGAATAACCCTACCAAATTCCAAATTTTTCAAATTTTCACTCAAAATTTTATACGAAATTTCGTTAAAAGATGTACTTCATGAAACGTTTTTTATCACATTCGAATAAAATTATTGTAACATGATGAAAAAAATAACTTAAAAAACCTTGTATTTTCCTAGAGAAAAAGGTAGATAACCCCTGAAATCAAATTCAATTTTTAGAGTGATTATTCAACGCTCTTCCACCCAATCCAGAATCGCTTATTGGTTTGCAGAGCCTGAAATGCGGGAAAGCTCCGTCACCCAACACGAACAATGGCCTTGTGAGCATCGTTCGCTCGACATTGGCCGTGTAAGTACATCTACGTAAGCGCGAGAGTAAATTCTCGGCGAGTGCACGTAGAGATTGTAACGTGTACGGAGAAATTAGGGTGTCGGTCGGGTCAAAGCTGGATACTGCGATAGCGGGGCTCTACCGGGCTCTGGGCGGCGCGTTGATCGTCTTAGCGTCAGTTGCCGATAACAAACACGGACGCAGTTTCACGTGCATTCACACACGCTGCTTACGGTACCACCTTTCGCCCATTTATCACCTATAACTCACTCGAGGACGCTGGAAAGTTGGCGCTCTTCCTCGATCCCCTACCTGCTGATAAAAAACTTGGCTGTCGACGTTCATTTTTTTGCTTTAAGGACGCTTTTTCGGCCTGCAGTCGCTGTAAGGGGCGGTTTTTGGGTATCTCTGGGCGTGTGATAACATCTTCAAGTGAGTTATTACGGAGGTTAAAAAATATTAGGTTTTGGGCGTTACTGTTCTTCGTTGAGTTTGAGGAGTAAATTGTGAAATGGGACACCAGATTTAAGTAGCTGGAAGATTTTAGTGGGTCTTGGTGGAAAAGAAAAAGTATTTGTTTCCTACCGATATTTTATGATTTTTGCAGATCTTTGAGAGTATAGTGAAATGGGTAGGATTTTTCAATTTGTTAAATTTCGGGATTTTGAAGCTATAGAAGTTTTGGAGTTCAGAGAAAGGCATTTTTCGTGGACGTGTTTGATAAAATGTAAATTGATTTTTGTGATTTTTAAGTCACTGATGCATAGATTCTTTTGTGTGATAATTTTTTTTGTTTCTACAGTATTTATACAGCTGAAACGCTTCTCTGATATTTAGGTAATCTTTATTTCTACATTTGAATTAATTTCCATGTTTTAGGAATCTAAATTACGGAATTCTGGTAGTTATTCGAAAAAGTTATAACTACAAGATGTTGATTATTTTACATATTTTTTAAATTTGATGTTATAGTATTGCATATTTTAACGATTTTTGTGATTTCTTATTGGTTTTCCAGAAAATATAATTTTTATTTGGATGTTGCGTACCTTTTTTGTGGTACTTTTCCAGTATTAATACATTTCTGAAAAATTTCTGGTATTTTTATATTTTTATGTATATATTTTCAGGTATATGCTCGAGGGTTCGAAGTTGTTCATATTTTTCAGAAATTATCTCTACGTAGTTTTAAAGTATAAAAAAATCTGTATTTTTTTTTATATTTTAAAAATATTTACATATAAAAAAAAATTCTAATAAATTGCCGGTTCACATTTCAGAATTGTTGTATTTTTGTGTCGCGCCACTTTGATATTCAGAATTCAATACTCCGAAAATAACGAATATTGATCAATTTTCAGAAATTTAATTTGTTTTTAGGAGATTCTTATTTCTTGTACTATTTTATAGATCTCTTTTAAAAATTCAGAGAAATTGAAACTCTTAAATTCAAACTTTAATCAGTTATCAAATATGATAGATTTCTGGATTTAATAAATATTTTGGTTTTTTACATTTCTCATATGATTTTTTACTGTTTGAACTATTTTTCCGAATTTCTAGTATTTCTATACGTTTCTATAAACGCTTTTTACAATTTAATGCCTGGAAATTCAAACTTCCATACATCGTAGATATTTGTTAAGATTTTTCAGCAAACAGTGAATTCAAAGAACTCAACACTTTTGCTTATTTTTTTAGCGTTTGTATAATTCGATTCATTTCATGGTCTTTTATCAATTTCTCTGAAGGTTTTTAAGTTTAAAGAATATAATGGTTTTTGAAATTCACTGTAATTGTTCTCCTTTATCCACTAAATTAAAAGAACTCAAAAAATTTTCTTTTTCCATTTTATCCTTTCCAATCATATAAAATTTGAATTTCATTTGAGAAAAGATTTTTCTCAAGGAAGTGTTATTTTTATTTTGTAGGCGATAAAAATGAAAATTCTAAATATCGTTCAAATTGAGGAACTTAAAGAATATTTCTTTAGTATATTTCTGATAATTTCCACTTATTTCGTCTTTCACAATTGTACCATAGCGCATTGTTTCACGAAATCAGTTTTTTTTTATTTATCATCAATAACTTTTTGTATTTTAATCTAAAATTTTATTACGTTTTATTTGAAATCAGGTAGAGCTAAAACCATTTAAACCCCCTGAAACCTCGACACATTAAAGAATAGAAAAAATAGTGCTGACATTTTCAAATTCCTGAAAATTTGAAAATAATCTTATAATCCTTCTTTCAACACTTGAGTTCAAAGCCCTTTAGACTTTATTCACGTATAACAAATAGGATCGAGACTCAAGTACAAAGAACAGAATATAACGTGAATCCATTTATACTCTCAACAATACTTGATTATCCATTTCATTTTCGTCACAGAGCAGTATAAAAAAATTCAATAGGTTCTCAATTAATAAGGAAAATTTAATCCGGAAAACAGCCAAGGCGATGTCTGGGTGAAAATTGAAAAGCCTCAACAAAAGAGGGGCGGAGGATCGTGTCGAGATGGCGGTTCGAGAGGAGGCTCGAGGCCAAGACAAACCGTCGTTTCGGTACTCGAGCTGCCCGCAGAATCGGAGATACGGGCAGATAGAAGGGTCTAAACCAACCATCACCGAAATTGCTCGGGCTTATTTCTTCCGCTCATCCACTCGTTCTCCGCGTTCTTTTCGTCCTCTTTCACTGATTATCTCCGCTTTTGCCATCTGTCCTCCATGAACCGAACGGCCCACTTTATTCCTAGCTCAACTTTTCCAATGTAGATTCGCTTTTATCCGACCAAGAGTGAAAGCGCATCGACCAAAACCCCGATAGTTTTTGATTACGGGAATCAATTGATTTTTTTTACCTGACTTTAAGAAAAGTCGAGCTAAGCTTTAGCATTAAAAATTGAGAAAATCAAGTTTTTAAGTTTTTTCTGCCAATTTGTGATGTTTTTGAAAATTCTTATGTACACTTGCTTATCGTGAAAAAAAAAGATGGCAAAAACGGTAAAAATCTATATGGCAAAACACTACAAATTAGTAATTTTGAAAATACTAGGAAATTATTAGAAATCTAATAAAATATGAAGAATATTAAATATACTAAAAATTTCTACATACACGGTGTGTCCAAAAAGTTCGGGAACTGGTAATAAAACTTAGTCATTTTACAATAGAATGAAAAGTTTAATAAAAATTATTCAAAGTACAT
>JAPYZL010202351.1:0-16225 GCA_030522825.1 Platygaster orseoliae | reverse complement strand
ATGGAATCAGGGGTAATGGAAACCCAGAAATACAACTTTAAACCACGAAAATCGGCCGGTATTTGAGGGATTTCCTAAAGATTTTGTTAATAATTAATTAATCGGAAACGTGACCTAATAAAAAAAAAACCTGCGTACTAGAGCTCAGGAGAGGCCATATTATCAGAATCCATGATCAAAACAAAAGCCTGAATTTTGTCGCACAGTGTTATTCAAAACAAATCGAACACTTGTTGTGCAAACGCCAAAATTTCGCGATCAAATACACGTGTTTGAAAAATCGTGATGAATAATGAACAGCCTGAATTCTTCTCATCAGTGGAATAATTAATATCGAAATTTACGTATCATGCTACTGAAGTAACACTATAACGCAAACATGAACAATGACGCCGTAAAATTCTAAAAAATTATTCGAGAAAAATACTTTAGTCATCATTACAATTATTGACGAATTGAATAACGCTAAACGCGACGTTCACGATGACTCGCTGTGATTCCCGCGGATGTCGTTCAATAATCTTTCTGTCCATCCTGTTTGCGAAAAGGTAACCGATTATCGCCGCGATAAGGTGCTATTATAAAGTAAATGAGTCGTAGAGATTTGCAACAGTTGACCTCTAGAGTCTGAACAGTGCGCGAGCAACGAAATCCTGGTAAGTTTCTTTGACTATTTTAAATATGATAAAAACAAATGTGTGATAACTACGATATTATCATCTCATATATTAAAAAAAATATATATGTATTTCACACTCAGAATTTTAGAATTTTTTTACCTTTTACGATCTGGTTCCGAAAGTGCGATTGGTGCAAAAATGTTCTAATCATTTTTCATAGTTAAAGTCATAAATAATTATTGAAATGTAAGCAATTTTTTTTTCTTTTTTCGGTGAAGTTGAAAAATCACATTTTTATTGCTTTCATTTATTTCTTGAACGTTTGTAAGTATAGGGACATCATTTTTTCGAATTTTGGGAATTTTTAAGTTATATAACTAATAGTGTTTGAGGTTGCGAGTTTTTTTATTGACCATAAAATTAGTTGAGGGTTTTTAATTTTCGTTTCTAATATATTTTTTTTTTCGTTTCTTCAGTATTGAAAGAACTTAGAGGATTTTTTGATTTAATGATTTCTGTATAGATTTCTAAAGTTTTATGCTGAAAAATTAAGAGTTCAGAGATTTAACACCATATTTATTTTTAATAAAAATGTGTATTATGTTCTGCAATCGTGCAATTTCACTCAGTTTTAATAGAACTTTTTAAATTAATGAACTTTTACTATTCAATTGAATTATTGAATTGATTAATGAATTGTTATTAAGTTAATGAGTCGATTTTTTAATTTTAAAGTTTATTCTGGTATTTTTATGAATTTTCAGTATTTTTGTTGATTGCTCTATTGATTTTCGGAATTTGATGCTGTAAAATTGAGAGTTGAGAAATTCCAAACCACGCTAATTAATAAAAAAAATATTATGTTTTGCAAGTGCAAATTTCACTTGGTTTTCAGAGAACGCTGTAAATTAATGAATTTTTAATATTCAATTGAAATAATAAAAATATGAATGAATTATTATTAAGTTAAAGAGTTAATTTTCAAGGTCCGTAGTTTATTCTGTAGTTTTCAGAAATTTTTATTGTTTTTACGGATAGCATTATGGATTTATAGAATTTTATGCTGTTTTATTTAAAATGACAGAGATTTTATACCTTAATAATTTTTAATAAAAATATATATTATGTTCTGCAAATGAAATTTAATGATTTTTTCAAGGAACGTTTGAAATTATTGATCTTTCAATATTAAGTTGATTAATGAATAAATTAATCATAAATTTATAGAATAATGAAATGATTACTTAAATTACTGAATTTTCGACATTAAATTGATGGACTGTGAATGATCATCCAATTTTGAAATTTTTATTAAATTTACTAAGTGGATTCGAAGTTTTTCAGAATTAGACATGTTCTAACTTCAACAATTTTCGCTAATAACTACTCCTATTTTCTTCATTCTCAGATTTAAATTGAAAAATCATCTCAAAATGATGAACCTCAAAACTCTTACTATTTTTTGTGTGATTGTACTTTTTGGAATTGCCATCGTGAATGGGGCAGCAGTTAAAACATGCAGTAAAATAGGTGAAAAGGTAAGTAACCATCAATTTATTTCATAAATCAAACATTTATTAAATAAATTTATATAAGAACTGATAAGTAGTATCAAAAACATATTTTAATAAATTAAATGAATCATAAATTTTATTTACTCGTTCTACAATCGAATCAAATGATCAAATCAATTTGTCAATAATTCTGAAAAATTCAAAGAATTCGTAGAGCTTCAAAATTTGTGAAGGTTTTGTTTATTACGATATTTCTTAATGTAAATTATTAATGATAAACTATTTTTTAAGGAACCTTAATGAATATTCAATAAGAAATTGAATTTTTGTAAAAAATACTCAACTAATGATGTACATAAAATTGAGTTAGAATAAACTTTATTTTTATTATATAAGGTAAATTCATAGTTTATTGAATTTATAAGTAAAAAAATTAATAATTTAAAAAAATTAAATTTTGATGTGGAAAATTTAATATTGAGGTTCGAAATTTAAACAATTTTGCATTCAGAACCGCAATTTGGAAACAAAAACCACGGAAAATCTTGATAATTTTGTTTCAGTGTTATCGACAAGAACATTGCTGCCCAGAAACATCGTGCTTGACTTATTTGGCAAAATGTGTGTCGAGCGGAGGATTAATTGTTCCTCCAGGATGGGAACGAGGACCAATTTTCTGAATTCCACGCAACAACAATTTTCAATAATAAAAGAAAACCTTCGGAAAAACCGTCACCGATCACTGTTTCTCGGAAATATTAATGTCATGAAAAAAAAGTGATCGTAACTATTGATTTACGCGTACAAGGAATGACTTTAAAAAATAGATAAAGACTGCTTCTTGCTCAATTTTAACAAGCTTTATTACGCAAACATTTTTTCCAGTTGTACAAATTAGTCATCGCAAGAAAAATTTCGCATCCGTGTGATTTTGTCAGATAATTGTAATATATTCATGGAAGACGATGTGAAGCAAATTATTTAAAAATGAAAAAACTTGTATGGGATATGAGAATTGTGGAATATTTTTGTATAAGGAATGTACGAATAATACAGTTTTCCAGAATAAAATAATGTAAAAACAAGTATTTTGATTACTCAAATTTAAATTTCCCTCCAAACGAATTTACTCGACACAAAGAAAATGGCTGCCGATTGTGAGTTTTTGTGATGTCAGAACGATTTTGAGGTTATGTCACAAATAAACAAAACAAACGAAACGTCAAAATCCAAAACCACCCAAAACTTTGAATATTTTCGTCGTAAATCGTTCAAATTTGCTTTGATTGAACGAAAAACTATCAAAAATGAGTTTGGTAGCGTACGATTACAGTGACGATAGCGAGGGAGAGGAAAATGAGTCGCAAAATAGCGAAGTTCGAGTGAACGAAGATTCCACCAGCAAAATCTACGACGAGGAAAATTTGATCGACGACCTTGAAAAAAACAACATCGGATCCGGGACAATTAAATTCCCAGATTTGCCAGAAACGAAAAGTTTTGAGATTGAGGATGAAAATGAGATCGAGGAAGAATGTCGTCCCAAAAAAAAAGAAATCGAACTGAGACCCCAAAAACCAATGAAAAATAATGGGCCTGTCAGAATATCTATACCTTCTTTGTCGTCGGTAATTTATATTTTTAAATGAAATTTTATAACATATTTTTAGAAATTATATATTATTGTATAAATTAAAAAACATAAAAAAGATAATATATAATAAAAAAGTAAATTATTTATATTTTTATTAATCTCATTTAAATCTGAAAAAAATTATTAAATGATACGATTAAAAAAAATAAATTAAACAAGTAATATAAAATTAAGTAATTGAAAAATCGTAATTGGTAAAATAATAGAAAATAAATAATTTTTTATTAATCAAATATTACTACAAATATCCATTATTTATTATTAACAGTCTATAATTTACTATTTTTTTAAAAGTCGTAAAAGTGAAAAACTCATTGTTTGTTTTAAGTTTTCAATTTTTTATCAGGAAACTACATTTCCATTAAAATAATTTTTTTAGTAATATTTATATCTTATATATTCAAATCATTCAGAACATTATTTTAATGTGAATATAGTAAATAAAAAGATGGGTCCCTGCCAGAAGAACGTATAACTCGCGGCACCTAAACATTTCAACGTACCATTCATTGCACCTGAACATTTTGGCATATCATTGACAGAGGTGAAACGTTCCAGCATATCCCCAAAATCACAGTTTCAAGATAACTTGATGTAAAGTTTCCGTCACTCAAGAAACACAATGATAGCTTGAAAACAATATGTAACACATGTTTCTAATAACATATTATTTATATTTTTAAGATATTCTTTTTAGACTGATTTTCTTGTAATTTTCAACAGAATAATACATATTACTTTTTTAAATATAAAGCAAGAGAGACAAAAAATGCACATCTTAAAAATATTTACCCATAAAAAAATTTACGCGTAAAATGAATAATTTTTGTTGCACCAGCATTGAAAAATGATGGTAATGTATTGGATTTCGAAAAAATATTTGTATAGTACAATAAATAATCTTCATAGTAATTTTTTATTATTTAAAAATATGAAAGCTGTAAACTTCATTATGAAAATTGATTCATTCCTTCAAAAAATATTTTTGACGTAAACATTTTTAAGTATCCTGATACTTTACTGTTTATGATAATTTGCAGAGTTATTACTCATGAAATAATTATTTAAATAATTATTATATTAGTGTTGAAAATTTTTTTCAATAAAGTTGGTCTGGAAAGAATAAAATGATAATTGTTCTTAAGATTTGTTCCCGGAGTCATCAATGGCATATTTTACATATTGTAATAGATATAATTCATTTGTTTAAAAAATTACATGTAAGTTACTGTTGCAAAAATATTTTTTTGTAAAAAGCATATGTCTTTCATGGTTTATAAAGCCGTTTTTTGCATATTGTGCATCAATAATATTGATAATTATACTATAATAAATTTCTCTTGGCTAAATAATTAAATGTAACTAATTATTGTTGCAAAAAAAAATTTTTTTCAAGACACATATGCTTTTCATGTTTTCAAAAGCCATCTTTTCCATATTTTTCATCAGAATAATGAAATTTGTTTGTTCGAATAATAAAGTTTAACTAATTATTGTTGCAAAAAAAATTTTTCCAAGAAGCATATGCCCTTTATGGTTTCGAAAGTCGTCTTTTGTATATTTTTGCATCATAATATAAAAATTCATCTATTCAAATAATAAATTGTAACTAATTATTGTTGCAAAAAAAATTTTTCCAAGTCAAAATTTTTTAAACATTTAATGTTCCTACTGCGGAAAATTAGAAATAAATCAAATATTTTTAATAACTAAACTTAGAATTCGAGATAGTCATAATAAAATAACATGTTCTATATGTAAAATAAAAATAGTAAAAAAGCCTTTCAAAAACTTCCCTAACAATTGTTACTTCGAGTTGCTTTGAGTTCAAAGACGTCCTGATTTGTTTTTAAATTTTGAAGGGTAAAAATTGAAAATTGGTTTCTAAATTTTTTGTGGAACATTCTTGAAGGTTTGAAGGAACAAATAATGAGTTTTTTAGAAAAAGTCCAAAAATGGAGTTATGCTGGAATGTTTCATCTCTGTCAATGATACGCTAAAATGTTCAGAAGCGATGAACGGTACATTGGAATGTTTAGGTGCCGCGAGTTATACATTCTTCTGGCAGGGATCCATCGAAAATGCCAAAAGTTTGAAACATTGGAAATTAGCACTTATTTGATTTATCACTCCAATGTTATTTATTATCAGGGGCATAGACAGAAAAAATGTTTGGGAAAAAATCAATCTCGATATTATTTTTCTAAAAATCTATAAAAATATTGAGAATATTTTGATTTTTACAGCATCAAATTTATTGGAGCTATATAAAAATTTTTAAAATTAGAAAACTCTTCCAGATGTTTAAATATTGCGGAAATAAAGTATTACAGAAAAAGAAAATAATAATCTATGCAACTTCAAAATCATAGAAATCGAGTTTCATTATATTTAATATGTATGTGAAAAATGTGGAAATCTGAAATTAAAAATTTTAATAACTTTGAAACTCAGGAATTTATAAAATAAATTTTTTGTTATGAAAACCAAATTGCCAAAGATTAAAAATATAAAATCTCAAAAGAAATATATTTTTGAAGTATTTTAGGAATTTCTGTATTTTATGTTATTCATACATTTTTGCAGTATTTTTGGTATTTTTATAGATTTTTGAATTTATTTCATTTCCAGTATTTTCTAAGACTTATTTTATTCAAAAAAATTTTATTTCAATTTAATTTAATTTTAATTATCATTTTATATATTTTACTTATACTTTTATTTCATTTCCTATTTAAAAAATTTGAGAACTAACAGAAAACCATTTTCTACATTGTCTAGATTTCATTATTTACATTTTTTATTTCCACCAATGTATCATTAATTATTCCATTTTCAGAAAAACACATTGTTTTTCTATCGTTTACATTTTCATTGGTTTTTAAATACAGTATAACCTTTTTTTGTATTTTTACATCAAGTAATTATTAATTTACCTTAATGTAGGGAGGGGTATGAACACCCAAAACTTTGCATACATGCCTGTTTATAATGTTCAATTTCTAACAATTGTTTTAAACAATTATCAAAATTAAAAGTAATTATTCAAAACACGATAAATTGTGAAATACATTATATTTTTTTCTGTTGCAGTTCAAAGATGTAGATGAAGAAATAGAGAAATCATCAAAAGTAATAAAAACAACAGCATCGACAAAGGTAACCATTCTTATAACCCCAATTTTTAATCTAAGTAAAAATTGATAATCCAACATTAACAAAATTCATCATTCAGAAATCAGGACTTTTCGCCATCCTACCACCGCCGAAAGGTGCAATAATGGAATCCAAAAAACAGCTGATCCCACAATCCATCACCAAAAAATCAACCGAACTTTCAAAAACTACCAACGCTCTAATCCCAAGACAAATAAAAACCTCAAAACCCCCCGAAAAAAAGAAAACCATTCCAATCACAAACGATGGTTCCGAATCTGAGGACGAAGAACCCCAAGTCGGCAAAAATACCGATTTTTTCTCATTTTCGGCTTCAACTTCGACTTCAGATATCGACCCCAAAGCCAGCGAAGAAGCTCAGAAACTCGTCTCAGAATATCTATCGAAACAAAAAAAAATGGAAATTTCCGAGGAACAAACTCCGCCGCAGAATGCAGATAAAAATACGTTGTCTAGTTTAGGGAAAAAAGAGATATTGATGAAAAACAACGTGGAAGTTGGGCCTAAGCTTCCAGTGCCCGAGCAAGAATATAACATCGATGAGCGTGGAAACGTGGCCTTTGATGAAAAAGCCATGGAATATTTGTGTGGCAAAAGTGGGGTTAAGCGTAAATTGAAGGAACTGGAATCTGTGGAAATAGTTGAGATTAATGGGGATGATATAAAACCTGACGAAAGGGATTGGCTGGTAAAGGCATTGACGGAGCAACCAGTGACGAGGCCTGTTTCTCTGGGCTCTGGTCCTGGAGGAGCGTCCAAGAGAAAGCACCAGATCACGTATCTGGCGCATCAGGCGAAGGCGATGGAAATGGAACTCCAAAACCAATGGGCCCAAAATCGACTGACTAAGAACCAGACGAGGGCGAAATATGGATTTTGAATTAAGAGAAGATTGTGTTATGATGTAATGGTATTATTTTGTTATAAACATAGAAAAATACAAAACGATTTGAAAAAACAAGATTGTGTTATGATGTAATGGTTTTATTTTGTTATAAACATAGAAAAATACAAAACTCTTTGAATAAACAAGATTGTTTCACGACATTTTTCTGTTCAGCTCCTCATTAATCTGATTCAACTCTGCTCGTTTACGCTCTAAAAGCTGCTTGGCTTGGAGTAAGTTCGGAGGTAATCCTTGAAAAGGCTGCAAACGCTTGTTCAAGTCGACGAGTTTTCCTTTCATTTCCAAACATTTCTTCGATTTTTCCAGGACATTTGCAGGCTCATTATTTTTCCAATCCATATTTTCCAACTCCACTTCCAGTTCTTCCATTTTTCTTTCGTACTCGCCAAGTTTTGTTTGGAGTAATGTGTTTTTCGACGGTTCGTCGATAGTGTTTTCCAACTCGAGATTCAGTTTCTGGAGAGCTTCCATCAGTTTTCCCTGTGTTTCTAGGAACTTGCTGTATCTTTGGAAAAGCATCCTGTATTGCCTTTGCTGGAATTTTTCCTCCCTTCGTCGTTTCACTTCATCGACGACTTTCTTGTCCACGCAAATTTGTAGTGATGTTTCGTCGAATTCTGGTAACATTTCTTCTTTGGCAATGACGAGTTTTCGCAGAAGATTCTTTGTTGCATCGGAAAATTTGGATTGGTCGAGGTCGAGCTTTTGAGAGAAGAGTTTAGAAATGTTTTCAAGGAGGGCTTTGTTTTCTGCGGTGGTTTTTTGGAGAGCTTCGATCATGTATTTTTGTTTATCCTGGATTTCGGGTGGGATAGAGAAAGCGCTGCTTGATGTTGTTGACATGGTTATGGATGAGTTGGGATTTGCCGTGGTGTCCCTGAACGAGTATGACTGGAACACAAATTTTTAGACATTGTAGATATACTAGACAAGATTCATAAATAATCATGTATGTCACATATATGACGTTTATTTATTTATTTTGTTTTTTTCTTTAACTTTTATTTATATGACTCGATATATTATTATTTTTATTATGTGTTTTTTCATAGTTGTGTGCAATCATTATTGTTCATTTTATATTACACATGAATTATTTCAATGATGTTTTTTATTGGGTGTAGGCCCCTTGATTTTGGCTTTGAATAAAAAAAAAATATTATTATGTGTTATTTTAGAGAGATTTTATATTATTTTTATATTTTTAATGAAAATTGTGTTTAGAGGTTTATGAAAATAATTGAGATCCATGGAGTTTATTGTTTCCGTGTTTTCAAAAGTTCAAATTTTTGATAAATCATAAAATATTGTACGACAGAGAATGGTAGTTTTTGTATTTTTATGTAAGGTTCGGGAATGAAAAAATATGGTTTTACAATCTGGAATGAAAATTATAAATTTATTATAGCTAAATTATTGTACATTTTTTTTTGACTGAAAATCATAATGATTTCAACAAATGTAAGAACAAAATTTTTCAACCAAGCACTGAATTTTCAGAATTTTCAATCTGATGTCAAAGTGTCTTGAAAATGAAGAAAATGGAGAAATTTGCTATTTATAAGTTCATAAATGAAAAATTACAAATTTGATACAAGCAAATCCTAATTTTTTACTCAGTGATTTATTATTTTATATAAAAAAGAATAAATAATAAAAACTTAAAGTCTTGGAATTAAAGCAAAAATTTTTAAATAAAGTAACAATGAGATTTTTTAATTAGTGTAGTGAATAAAATATAGACAAATTTTTACTCAGTGATTTGAAAATTGACAAAACTAAACTTAAAAAAAAACTATTGTTTTAATGAAGTATGAAAAAAATTTAACATTGTTCTAAAGCTTCAAAAATTGATAAAATGTTCAGTCTTTACCTGAAGTAAAAAAATATTATAATTTTATAAGTAACAGGAAATACTTGAATACTAAAAAAGTATAATTATACTTGAGATCCTAGGAGTTAACGGTTACCAAAAGTTCAAATTTCTGATAAATTATACAATAAATTTTGTACTACAAAAAATCTTAATTTTCATATTTTTATTTGAGGTTCGAGAATAAAAAAAATATATCATATTACTATCTGGATTATAAACTGTAAATGATTCATAGTTAAAGTATTGTTAGTTTCTTCATTGACTTTGAAAATTATAATGATTGTAATAATTGTAAGATCACAAAATTTGATAAATTTGGATTTTTTAATGATTAAGAATGCAAATTTAGAATTTTCAATCTGATATCAAAGTGTGTTAAAAATTTAGATAACGGAGAAATTTACTATTCATAATTTTATAATATACAAATACACATGAAAAATCATAAATTTAAAATATGCAAACATAAATTCAAAAAATACACAACTTTGTTACTCAGTGATTTGAAAATTACAAAAATAAACTATTGTTTTAATCAAGTACGAAAAAAATTATACATATCGTTTTAAGGCTATAAAAATTTAAAAAATGCTGACCATTGAACTAAAGCTATTAAATATTATAAAATACAAATTTCAGACTTGCACATTGTAAATTACAATTATTAAAATAATAAAAAAAAGTTATTCGTCTAATGTCTAAATAGTTAAATTATTTATCCTAACATTATTTATTAATGTATTCGAATAAGTGTTTTAATGATATAACAATTATTCTTATTGCTATAACATTTTTTTTCAACCTCTATGACGACAAATTATCAAGTTTTTTAGTATTATTTTAATAATTCTGATCATATTTATCATATTTATCATATATATATTAATAATTCTATGTTTAAAAAAGTTTAATTCCATCTCTAAAAGGTTGTAATAATCCCATTATTCCAACTTTATTAGGCCCCTTACGAAATTGAATATACCTAAGTAATTTACGTTCCAGTAATGTGATTAAAAACAATTCAAGACAAAAAAAATCAGTTATAATAAATATAAAAAATTAAGTTGTTTTCGAACACAAGAGAATGAAAAATAAAAATTCACTCTCTCATTTTTTGCTAACAGTTTTATTGAAAACACAATTAAACTATTAAAGTAAACAATCAACTTACTTCTCTCCTGGAATCCATTTTTTTTCCTTAATAATACCATAAATTTTTAAGTCGATGGATGTACAATTAAATACTTATTATTATCTTCATCAAATCGTTAGCTCATTTTCTTCAATTTCCTTTTTGTCTGTCTTTGTCTTGCACTGTTTGTCAACAATATCCATTTTCTGTATATATATACCTATATATAACTGCAGTTATCATGTATATAACTCAATATAATTCATTAAATTCACATATCACATTTTTTTTTAGGTTAGGTAAGTCTCCGTCCTCGTCCTCCTATGAGAAATCCAATATGGCTGCCGCGGTGAATTTAAAATTTCTATTTCGTAGTGCAGAATAATTCACACGTCCAAACCGTGCAGAATTATATCATTCTGCACAAGTGCAAAAGAGACAGATGCAACGACATATATACATAAATATATACACAACAAGATATTCACAAAATTCGCATCACAATTTACGTATAAGTCACGTGAATCTTCTAATCCCGCGTACACACTATTTCATGTTTCCATTTTCCATTTCGCACGCGCGAATTTCTATACACGTCCTTCACGTTCCCGTACATTTTGCGCAAGTGCGAAAGAGACGGACAGAGGATCAGGTGATGTTAAATCTCCCCACGTTGGCCACGTTTCTATCAGTTTCTATTCGCATGAAACGGCGTTGTCCACAATAATTTGCAACTGCATTGAAGAAAACACCGCTGCCCCGGAAAAAAATCGAGTGACATCGTGACAAATTCTTTGCCGTGTGAAAAAAGCGGTGATTTAAACTAAGCGGAGTTAAATAATTTCGCCAAACATGGACGACGTAAATCAGATGAAAACCACGTCTTCGTACGACAACGCGGAGGAGATGAAACACTTTTTAAGAGTCGTCGCCGCTTTCAAACACTACAAGTAACCGTTTTCCCTTGTTTTTTACGCCTTTTCCTATTATTTCCCGACCCGCAAAAACGGTTAAAAAATCCTTCAATTCTCTCACAAGTTGGAGAAAACCCAAAGAAAACCTCGCCATTGCAAATTGAATTTTTTTTTTTTTTTTTCAAAACTATGTATTCTTGATTGTTATTTGTAATGTAAAAAAAAAAGTTATTTATGTATAATTGTTTGATATTTTTTTTTCCAGGCCTCTCGCATTGCTTCGCATAAAGAAAACGAAAAATTATTTTTTCTCCCTGCCAAGTCATCATCAACAATTATTGAAAAAATACATTGACCATTTGAACGAAGTCAAACGCTGCATCGAGACTAATGACAGGATTATCAAACTTTTCGTCAAGGACGGAGCGCATATTTTCGTGAACGTCAATCCCCCGGACATTGAAACGGTAATGATAAAAGTTTTTTTATACAGAAATATCAATATTTTAAATTCAATAATATTATAATATCATTTTTCTTGATTTATTGGGTAGGAAATTTGAATATTCAATATATCATCTAAAGATATAAAAATATCGTTTTTTAAATATTATATATCATATTTTCGTATAATATGAATAAACATAAATTAAAATGTTTGTACCATGACAAAATTAATATAATTTTGTAGTTTCAAAGGTTCTAATTTCAAAAAGACATAATTATATGAATAATATACATCTAAATATTATTAAAATTACAAATTTATAAGTTATTTACTGTGAATTTGAATGGGTTTGAATTTTTTATATTTTTATATCTAATAATATCATAATTTATCTTGATTTCTTGGGGAGGAAATTTCAATAGTTTATTATATTTAAAGTTAATAATAAAGCGCATATTTTCTGAAATGTTAATCCCCTCGAAAATTGAAACAGTAATGATGAAAGATTTTTTATACAGGAATTTGTTTATATTATTTTTCTTAATTTATTGGGTAGAAAATTTAAATATTATATTTAATAAAATAAATATTACTTAAATATATAGTCTAAAGTTGGAAAAATATTGTTTTTTAAATATTGTATATCATATTTTTATGTAACATAGATAGCCATAAATTTAAATGTTTGTACAATGACAAAATAAATAAAGTTTTGTAGTTTCAAAGGGTCTAAT
Organism: Platygaster orseoliae; assembly: GCA_030522825.1. NCBI lineage: Eukaryota > Metazoa > Arthropoda > Insecta > Hymenoptera > Platygastridae > Platygaster > Platygaster orseoliae. The sequence continues at coordinate 3,249 of JAPYZL010202351.1, read as the reverse complement.
TTTAAAAAGACACAATTATATGAATAATGTTCATCTAAAAATTATTAAAATTACAATTTCATAAGTAATTTACCATGAATTTGAATTGGTTTGAATATTTTGTATTTTTATATCTAAGAATATCATTATTTATCTTGATTTATAAGGGAGGAAATTTCAATAATTTTTTATATCTGAAGTTAATAATAAAGTGCATTTTTTTTAAACGTTAATCCCCCTGAAAATTGAAACAGTAATGAAAAAAGTTTTTTTATATAGAAATTTGTTTATAATATCATTATTTTTCTTGATTTATCGAGGAGGAAGTTTAAATATTCAATACATAATTTAAAGCTGGAAAAATATTGTTTTTTGAATATTGTATATCATATTTGTATAAAATATCAATAACCATAAATTAAAATGGTTGTACAATGACAAAATAATAGGAATTTTGTAGTTTCAAAGATTTTAACTCTTAAGGGGGTCGACCTGTGTATTTCGCGGTATTTCGAACGTTTTTTCGGGAATTTTCATTAGGAGAAATAATTCGATTATTAGAATAAGTTGAACGTTATTCAAAAGGTTTATGTTTTTATTATAACTGTACATTTTTCCAAAAGTGTAATTAGAAAATAAAACATTTGCGTGCAAGTTTCCGCTTGAACCACTTATCCAAAACACAAAAAATCAAAAGAATTTTATTTGTGTTTATGTAATTGAGGCACTGACGTAGGATTTTGACGAAATTTCAAAAATTGAATAAATGGCAGTACATTTTGTAAAAACTTATCATTTTTTTTCTTTGTTTCCATATAAAATATGCTGTAAAATAAAAAAAAAAGATATGGAAAAACCGCTACGTGAGTACTTTCAGTTATATCTATGAATGAGCCAGTTAAAATTTCAAGTCGATCTGTTGAGTAGAGAATCTTTAATCCTGCATGCAAATTTTGGTATATTTTTATCAGGTCACTTGCAATGCCCTCTATAAATATAAGCCTCTAGTTTACAGTTTTGGAAAAATTTACAGTTATAATAAAAGCATAAACCTTTTATATAACGTTAAACTTATTCTAGTATTCGAATTATTTCTCCTAATAAAAATTCCCAAAAAAGCGTTTGAAATACCGCGAAATACACAGGTCGACCCCCTTAAGTGGTAACGTATTTTTGGGCACCTTTAAATGGTAACTGTGGGTCACTCGTGCCTGTCGCTGTTTAAAAAGCTTTTAAGTGCTCTAAAAAAATAAAAAAAATGTTTAATATTACATCAAGCATCCTAGCATAAGGATCAATCACGATATTGCAGATTCGTACATTTGTTTAAATAATATTACAATATAAACAAATAAAAACGTAAATAATGAACCATTTTACAAAAAAAATCATAACTTCGGACAGAATTATTATTTTTTTAAATTTTAAACGCTGAATTGAGGCTTAAGGATGGTACTTCAAGAAAAAAAATATTGACCATTTTTTTAAATTCGAAGAATGCTTCAGTTTTGAACATGAATATTATTTTCATTTAAGATACGTTAATAAGTACCATGTAGAATAAAGCAGACATTGTGTTATATTTTCATCAATTTCAATCATAAAAATGACTGTCATTTACAAAATTTTTGTAAAACATATAGAAAAACAAAAATAAAAAATTATAGCAACGGTTGGGCCAAATTATTGCATGCAATTAAGGCATAGTTGATATCTGTGTTTTTCGCACACAGGCGGGCAACACTTAATGCAGCAGAAAAAGATTTTTGAGGAGGAAGTCCAAAAACCGATCTTTCTTTCACTCAATTAAATCCTATGTGGAATGACGAATGTCCTCGAAACTGATGTTTTTTTTTAGTTGGCTTTCAATTTATAAACGGTGTTTTTTAATCACCGCACGTATCGAAAACCATAGATTCCTTACGAAATTCTAAGACGATTTTCCCTTTAGCACTTTTTACAAAACTCAAAATCGAAAGAGTTATTCAAGTTTGAAATTTCAACAATAAATGCACTTTTTTGAAAAGTGGGGATAAAAACCACGAACCAAACTCTACCAAAATTTTCTTCATACTTTTCTGAGTCGAAAAGTCTTTTGCCACTTTTCGCAAAAGTCAAAATTAAAAAACATATTTGAGTTAGAAGTTTCAACCAATCAGATTCACAGATTTGAAACTTGAATATCTTTTTTCATTTTGAGTTTTGTGAAAAGTGGCAAAGGGCTTTCCGACTCAGAAAAATATGAAGAAAATTCAGGTAGAGTTTGGTCTATAGTTTTTATCCCCACTTGTCGAAAAAGCGTATTTATTGTTTCAATTTCAAACTTGAATAAATTTTTTGATTTTGAGTTTTGTAAAAAGTGGTCAATGAAAAATCGTCTTAGAATTTTATAAGGAATCCATGGTTTTCAGTCTGTGCGGTGATTAAAAAGCACCCTGTATTCTCTCTAAATCCAAAACAGTGGAATTCCACTGTGCGCAGTGGAATTCCACTGTTTTGGATTTAGAGAGTTCGTAAGGCATCAAAACGTAGAGAAAAAATTTCAGAAACGCGTGTTTGCATTAAAAGTTCGGTTTAAAATATCTATTCTCATCAAAAAACATAGATCCATAATGAAAAAAATATCAGAATTAGGAAAAAAATTGTACCCACATTACACTTTGCGTCAACGTAAATAGTAATGGTGGGTCCAGGCCCGTGCAACTGCCGTAGTTCCCAATTCATGCTGTTACCGCACTGTGGGTCACTTACACATGAGACGCTCTATCCATGTGTAAATGACTTTTCTTGGGGTAACATCAGTGGCGCCCACAGGACAGAGGTGTAACAGCGTGAATCATGTTTTATACTGAAAGTATAGGCAGTTGCACGGGCCTGGGTGGGTCACTCGTGTCTTTTTGGAATTTCAGGTGACTCTTACAACGGTTGCTTATGCACTAAACCATAAGCATTCAGGAAGCTAGTAGCCCACTAGTGTACAATTATTTACAATATAGTTAGGACCTGTCCCTTGCCCTGCCCACTGAGCTAGCAAGCAGAGACAGTTTGACCAAGGCACGAATAACCCACCGTTACCATTTAAGGGTTTAATATTTATTTATTGGGCAGGAAATTTCAATATTAAAATATATCATCTTAAGTTGGAATACTATAAATATTCATAATTATATCCAGAGATGGGCACCAATTACATTTTGATCATTTTCACATTGCGAAACAACTATCTAAATTTCGTCGCAGAATTATGAAAATTTGTCAATAGATGTATTT
>JAPYZL010202336.1:0-34852 GCA_030522825.1 Platygaster orseoliae | reverse complement strand
GTTTAAGCTTTAAAATGCGTATTAGAACACATGGATGGAGCTATTATTTGCTGAGATATGGTTTGTGTCTCGAAACTTAATGGACGCACTGTGTAGGTCCCTTTTCTCAGATCGCGTCACATATTTTGATCCAATTTTAATTAAATTAAAAATAATCCTAATTTTATTTATATAAATTATTCTATATATATTATGTTTTACAGGGCTGGCGGAACATAATATAGAATGTATGGAGTTCTCCACACATGGGAAAATTCCATGTATGGAACTCCATACATGGGAGCCGTGGTGAAATATTTCGGTTCAGGGTTTTACCAAGTCGTCGCGTCAACAAAAAAAAATGTGTTTCTATGAAAAAGAAACAGCTTTATAAAAAATTATAAATTTATTATAAAAAAATATTGAGCCCGGTAAATTTTTTTAAACTTTGATATTTTAAAAAAAAATTTTCGAATGTTATGAAAAATTTTCAATTTTTTAAGTTTTTTTTTTTATATGAATTTACTTAAATTGATTTTTTATTTTTTGAAATTGTGTTCTAACACCCCCCCCCCCCTCCACCGGTCGTCTAAACTCCATACATGGGGCGAAACTGTTCCGCCGGCCCTGATGTTATATATTATACATTATGTATGATAGAATATAATTATAATACACTTTTTGTATATGATATATATATATGTGACTTGGAATGAGGAAATAGGGTTTGAGAGGAAAAGCCATAAAGCTCATATTACTTTTACGCTCCGGGTAAATGTAGGCCTTACGGCTTTTCCCCTCAAACCCTATTTTCTGATTCCAAGTCACATATATTATTTATTATATATATGTATAATTCTAAATAGACACAATTTTTATTTAGATTTCTACGTCGTAGATTTCTAAAATGAGAAGTTATAGGATAGAAAGTTTAATAAATTCTTAGCAATTTTATTAATATTTGATAAAAGTATATTTGCACAGATTTTAGAATCTTTAAAAAGTCCTTAATTTTTTCATCATTTACGAAATTTTGTGTGCTTCCAAACAATCGCTGAGATTTCAAATATTATTGTAAAATTGATGTAAAGGCTTTAGTATAACAAGCTTTCAAATTCAGAGTTCTATATGTTTTTCTGTTTCATTTCGTATCAAGAGATGATATCATCATATATCAAAATTGTATCGTAAATTTTCGCGTTATTATTGTTGAAAATTCTTTTCAGCATTTGTACGATTCAGAGGATTATTTCTTTTTTTTAAATATCACTACACAGATTTGTGTAAATATCTTGTCTGATTTTCTAATCGTAAGACACATAGACATTCAGTTTATTTCGAAATTTTTTAATTTTTTTCAGATTTTTCATCATACATAATTTCCTAATACTTTTTAAGGTACTTTTATAGATAAAATAAACTGTGGTTAATTCTTACGTTGATTAGTTGAATTCGATTAACTTATTGTATTAAGAGTTGGCAAGTTATTTATTTATTACTAATTCGTTACTAAGACATCAGTTGATTATTATAGTATTGTTATGTGGATGGTAATATCAATTGAATAAATTAAACATATCCACATAAATTTTCAGTATTCAATAATTCTCCAGCATTTTTATAATAAACCTGCAACTTTCTCGATGCTCGATTTTAAAAACGATAGTAATGCAGTGTAATAAAAAATACATTAAAATATTCAATAGACGTTCTGACTATAAAGTATTTTACTTTTTCATTAGTGAATAAAACAAAATGTATTCATTTATCGAATAAAATGCGAGCCTCGGAAACAGTTATCACGTCAAGTGGTGCCGCTTGGAGCGCGTGGCAAAGTTTTTCTCGAATGAAAAAATTAGTCGAGAATGGACTTATAGGCGCGGATTCTTAACTCGATGTCTCTGGTCCTCACGATTTACTATTGTAAATGCGTAACGGACTTGAGACCAATACCCGATTCTTGTGTTTTCTTATGAATCGCTGTATCAACAGGTTTGTCGTAATGTTATGTAGTGCGAATACGTTAATATGCGAGTTGAGATTTTTTCCGTAAAATTCGTGGCTGATTAGAAGCCCATCATTGTGAACATACCTCTGCATTCCCCTAAATTCCCCCCTACTCCCAGGTATGTAGTAATGTTATGTGTGTCCATGCTGGCAATGAGGGTTAAAATAACTCGGTTGTTGTTCACATAAAAGTGTCCTAAGATGAACTCACCAGGAGCTGCTTCAACAAATCCATTATTGACGTTGAAAAATTAGATTGTCCAGTTTTAACCTGTGCAACAAAGAGAAGACTTTGAACATTTTGAACGTGAAGTTTATAACACGAAAAACAATGATTTGCTGCATTATTGAAAAGATGTACGCTGTTTCAACATAACCTTGACAAAATGAATTTTTACTGCACTGAACTATTTGTATGAGCATTTCTATCGAATGTTTTCATTGAATTCAGTTTTCTTCATTTTTCACCTTTTTACAATGTTTACATTGGTGATTTTTCCCCTCATTAATCCCCCACTACTAGGTATGTAGTAATGTTATGTATTGCCCATGTTGCTGACATCTAGAACTTCTCTTTTCGTTTCATGTTTCGATTTTCTTATACATTAAAAATATTAGCAAAATTTTGATTTTCATATCTGTTCCAAGTTGAATTTACTTCCAACTACAATTCCATGCTCTGCTTTGGCATAAGAAATTTTTAAACAAATTATTGCTGCTATCATACAAAAATATGTTGCATTCATCATTCTGAACAAAATAAATTCAAATGAATGAATTAGATTCATTTTAAAGGAGAAAAATATTATTAATTTGTCAATATATACTATATTCAAATAATAAGCGAAATTCTGTAAGCGAAGAACAGAACAAAAAAAATTCAAATATCATGAAATACGTATCAGGAATTTTTTTATATCTGTTCCAAGTTGAGTTGGATTGAAACAAGCATTCCATGCACTGCTTTTAGAAGTAAAGAATTATTACTGCCATGATAAAAAAATTGATTTTTCACGTGAGAAAGTCAGTTTCTTCTGGTTTCTTCATCGTTTTTACTTTTCCTTATAATTATCTTTTATTCTTGAAGTAACAAAGTGAAACTAATTAATGACATGTTGCCATTTTTTAGTTGTAATTTGCAATTTTCCAATCAATTTCTTTCTCAAGGAAAATTAGTTTTGCGCCTAGGAAAATGCCTTTTGTTCGGTATATTTACTTTTTCATATTACGTCAATCTTTCACTTAGAAATTCACAAGAGTAAATTAATAAATATCATGTTGTCACAAGTTATTTCAATGACAAGTTTTCCATTAAAATTTCTCTCGGAATATCGAAATTCTATTCGTAGAATAATTTCTCGAGTGTCCTTTGAGTCTTGAAATTTATGAAAATACTGGATTTAGAAAATTATGAAAAATTACGTACAAGAATAAAAATATCTGTCTTCCATTATTATAGTTCACATTTTGGAGAATTTTAATCGCAAAACTTGCTTTAATGTATAAAATTTTAACATTCCTGATTATTCATTTTTACGACGATATTGAAATAAAATTGCGCCTTAAAGTACGTCTGGTTTTTTTCCCATACACATATTTGTATTTTTCTTTCTCCGGCTCGCGAGACATTTGTCGTGGGTGGGAAAGGGAATGTGGGGCAACAAACCGAGGTAGAAGAAAAGGACAAGAATATTTATGGCCCGAGACGTCGTAAATTGAGTGTGTCCCTTGTAAATACGCGGATCCTCTCGCGGGGTTTCGGTTATACGGTAATTTGATTGAAAGACCCCAAGTAGAACGAGTATTTCCCGAGTTGCTTGCCATCGTGTTTGTTGATCAAGTGATTGTAAATCATGTCATTTGTCACACAACGTTTTTTTAAATAAACGTTGAAATTATTTGAATCGTCGAATATATTTGAATGACAATTTTTGAAAATTATTTGCTGAATTTTATGCACCGAGAGGAAAACCTTGTGATTTTTACTATAAAAAATATTGTAAAAATATTTGAAATAAAAATAAATAATTGAATATAAATGATATAATAATTAAAAAATATAGATTTATTTTTATTATAAATAATATATTTATTAAACATAAAAATAAAATGAAGTATTGAAATAATGAACGTTTTTTTAATATTTTCATGAATTACTGTGAATTTCTATACAGATTTATAGAATTTGATGCTCTAAAATTTAAATAGAAATAGATTTTCAATGATTGTAGAGATTTTACAAACATTTTCTGTATGTTTTCAGTATTAAAACAATTTGAAAATTTATTTTTAAACTTTTTCTAGAAAACTTATTACAGATGTTTATATTTAAATGTTTAAGAATTCAAGGTTTTGGAGAGTTTCAGTATTTCTATAGATTTTTTGAAAAAATTTTATCTACATTGATTTTGCATATGAAATTTGAATGATTGTATTTTTATAAATTTTGATAATTTCTTGTATTTTAAAGAATTTTCCTGATTTTCTTGTATTTTTATGTGTATATCACTGAAAAATTCGAGTATTCAAATTTTGAAAGATTCTTGAGATTCAACTCGATTTTTCTGATGCTCAATATGTTTTTTCTTTTTTGAAAAATCTTTATACCTCGAAAAATCGACTTGAAGTGGTCGAAAATTCATAGAAAAATTTTAAAACATTTTTAAATTGAAATAAGGCAAATATTTATATTATAACATACATAGGAAATCTTGGACAATTTTCAGTTACAATCTTTTAATTTCTCGACAAAAATGACACACTGAGAAAAAAACCTAGTAATTTGTACTATAAATATTGGAAAAATTACTACATTATACGAAAACCTACAATATTTTTTTAATTTTTCATGTACATCATAGCACATTCAATTACTCACATTTTTTTTACCATTTATTTATTTTTATATATTTACTTAGATTTTACGATTAAATTAGATTTGCATTGATTTGTTTTTTATAAATTGTTAGTAGAAATAAAATAATATGAATTTTCCTAATATTTGTATGGATTTTTATGAATTTTTATACAGGTTTCTAGAATTTAATGTTGCTAAATTCAAACAGCAATAGATTTTCATTAATCGTAGAGATTTTTCAAACATTTTCTGATTTCAGTACTGTTACAGTATCAAATTCTTTTTATGTATTTAAATAAAGCTGTTACAGATTCATAGATTCCAATGTTTTAGAATTCAAGGTTTTGGAGAGTTTTAATATTTTTATAGATTTTTTATGTGTAATGGACTGAATTAATTTTTATTTATTTCGATATTTTACGGTATTTTAAAGAATTTTTCTAAATTTCTCGTATTTTTATGTACATATTACTTACAAAAAGATTATTATAATTAAAACCTCCAGGATTCAAATTTTTAAAGATTTTTGGGGTTTTACTTAATTTTTTTGGGGCACGATGCATTTTTCTCTTTTCGAAAATCTTTACATTATGAAAAAACCACGTGAAGTGGTAAAAAATTGATAAAAACTTTTCAAAACTTTTTTAAATTTAAACAAGGCGAGTATTAAAATATACTGAGGAAATCTTAAGCAATTTTAAATTACGATCTTTTAATTTCTCGACAAAAAATGACACCCTGAGAAAAAAACCTAGTAATTAGTACTACAAATATTGGAAAAATTACTACATTATACGAAAACCTACAATATTTTTTTAATTTTTTATATATTATAGTACATTCATTATTATACATATTTATTTTTACCATGCAGTACAGTATTCTGCAATTCATTTATTTTTACGTATTATTTAAAATTTACAGTAAAATTAGAATTGCATTAATTTCTTTTTTATAAACTGTTAGTAGAAATAAAATCATGTACATTTTCCTTATATTTTCATTGATTTTCATGGATTCCTATACATATTTCTAGTATTTGAAGCTTGAAAATTCAAATACAAATAGATTTTCATTAATTGTGGAGATTTTTCAAATAGCAGTTTTTTCTGTATATATGTTTTGTGTATCATTACATTATATTTATGTATGTATGACTTTTTTTTCATAAAAGATTTATAAAAATAGGAAATATATTCATAAAAAATTTCTACAACATTTTTAAATCGAAACAAGGAAAATATTACAATATACTCGTAAAATCTCGAACAATTTTCATTTTCAATCTTTTAACTTCCCTACAAAATGACATGGATTCGCAGAAAATCACTTGTAACACATAAAAGGGTATTTTACCATTTTACGTTGTTTTCTTATTGCATAGTAACGGGCATTATAATTCAAAGACAGGATGCTCGGCGTCTTTTATTCCTCCTCTCGAACAAGACGTTACACTTTTTCCATCTCGGCTGCGAATAGCCTTGGAAAATGCTCAGATACATAAGTACGTGGCACGGAATGACACGGGTTTTTCCAAAAGGATCCTCTTTGCCCTAAACAAATTTATGGGTACGTTCTATTCAGCCGTTGCATATTCATGCGATTATGCAAGAGAAATAATAAATCACGTAACCGTAGAGTGGAAATGCAACTTGCACTTGTCTTTGCGATCTCGTTCTCATTTGCGCGCGGAAAAAAAGAAAAAACAGGAACGCCGACAATCGGGACTTATTCGAACGCATTAATTTATGTGACGTTTCAGACGGTCTTGCAGAGATGTTGCGGGAAAAATGAGGAGAATTTTCCGAGCTTCTTTGGCGGTTTTTGCATTTTATTTCTACTTACGCGCGGTTAAAATGATGCGTAGGTGGAAAATGGCACTGCATTTTTTGGTGAGAAACAATAGGTGAATGGGAAGGAAAGATTTGAGTTATGTAATGTGTGCGTATTTTTTAGAGGGTGTCTGGTTTATGTGATTTCAGAAAGGTCAGGAAGTTTGTAAACTGCTCTATTCAGGAAATAGATGTAAATAATTCCTTTCTATTATCAAATTATTATTTTTCAATTATTGATACTATTCATTTTTATAATATTCTGCTAATGATTATTATTTTATTTTTTCATTTAGAATTTATTATAATTCAGTAATTTAATTATTTTCTAAATTCAGAAATATTATTATATATTTATATCATTGAATTCCATTTATTGATATTGAAGTATTTGATATAAATATTATAAAATTATACTCTGAAAATATATTTCTTTTGGGGTTTTATGATTTTCTGTCTTTGACGATCTTGCTCCGATAATAGAAATTTTCAATTTTACGAATTTCAAAGTTTTCAATTTATATAAGTTTTGGTCTCCAGAGAACATTAATTTATGTCTATAAATAATAAAACTCGATGATCGTGATTTTCAAGTTTAGAATTTTATTTTTATTATTCTAAACTCCTTAGTATTTTTCATATTTTCTCATTATTCATACAACTTGAAGGGTTTTCTGATATTATAAATTTGTATACAGCTTTTTGAAATTCGATGGCTAAGGAATTAAAGTGTTGTAAGGATTTTGAATATTTCATAGATTTTCGAAGAGATAATATCGAGACAGATTTTTTCAAAAAACCTTTCTTTCACAATTTTTTTGTATACGCCTCTTGTGTAATGAATTATGAAAATTCAAAGAATGCCGAATGCATAAATAAAATGAAAATGAAAGAAAAAACACTAATAATTCCGATTGTAGAAGAATTTTTTCCTCAACGAAATTTCAATTATAAATGTTTGTCTGGAAAAACGAAAAAAAAAAAAAAAAATATTAAAAATTGTTTTAGCCTACTGAATAATTAAGAAAAATTAAAATCTACGAAAATACTATCAATTTATAAAAATTGTAATCCTGGAGCGTTGAATTTCAGAAATCTACAAAAAAATGTGTAGAAGTAACAAAAAATAATAAAAATTGTATAAATACTGGAAAAATATTAAAAACACTTGATATTCTGGAAACGTGTGAAAAATATTATTTGAGTACTTTAAATCAATTTAAAACTTTTAATTTCATAGCATTGAATTCTAGAAATCTATTAAACAATTCACGGAAATACTAAAAAATCTATAAAAATACTAGAATATACTACAGAACGTCGTAAGTAACAAAAAATACGAAAATTCTACGAGTACAAAAAATACGAAATTTGTATATTGTGTTCTCAAAAATCTGTAAAAATACTTGAACTTCTCGAAACCTTATTCTTAGAGCATCAAGTTCCATTAATATTTTATTAATCCATATAAATATTGTAAACTTATTGAAATATAAAAATCTTTTACAAATTTGAGTCTTGAAACACTGGAATATAAAAATCTACATAAAAATCCATAATGAAATCAGATGATTCTTCAAGTTCTATCAATCATGAAGGCATATATGAAAAAATCAAAAATTATTAGAAATTTTTTTTTCTTGATTGGAAAGATTCTGGAAATCTGTATTTAAGATGCTTATTTCAGAACTCTCGATCGATCTGAAATTTGAACTTTTATGTCATCGAATTCTAGAAATTTATAAAACAATCCATGGAAATACACAATATTTATAAAAAAATTAGAATACACTACAGAATATCATAAGTTACAAGAAAAAAACGAAAAGCGTATGACTAGTAATTAAATTATTCTATAATTATTGACATTTTAAAAAAATATTATGGAAAATTTCTCATTATTTTTAATCTTCATCATAGGTGGAAATGAAAAATCCATTTTTGGTTTGTTTTCGTTGATTTCATTAATGTTTGGAATTGGAGGCACATAGAAAAGTGACTTGTCACGCGGTATGAAATTTTCCGAGAGATCCGCGGGGAATTTTTAATGAAGGGAGAGAATGAAAAAAAAAGGAGTAAACAAAGTATGGAAAAAGAGCGTAGTGCAGGACGAGTAATGGAGCGGGCAATTATTTAGAGGCATCACGAGGAATGTTGACGGCAGAGGAGAAGAAGAAGAATAGTATTATAAAGGGAGGAAGAAGAAGAAGAAGAAGAAGAAGAAGAAGAAGAAGAGGATGGGAAAGGAGGGATAAGAGGGGGCCGCTGGTGGCTGGCTGCTGGTGCTTGGTTGTTGCTGCTGGAGGCCTGCAAGTTAAGCCAAGCAAGCCAGTCAGGCAGGTAGAGGAGCAAACCATTCCAAGGGCAAGGTCGACTTTCATCGTGCTCCTCTTCTGCTCCTCTCTCGCCAACTCGATAAAAATCACGATAATCGAGCGCGACCGTTCCGAAAAATAATCATACGCGTCGGAATCAATTTTCAATTACACAGGGAGTTTAAACAAATGGACAAGAGAAAGGGCGACAAGTTTGGTAGTTTGGCTCAACATGTTAATATGTGCTGTAACGTTCGTATTGGAAAAATGGGCATAATTCAGGTGAAATTGTTGGCAGGGATTTGAAGAGGAGTGTAGATAAGGATTTAAGGGGCTTGAATTTTTGAAGGATTGTTGTATTATTGACATATTTTGCTGGATAATAAATATGAGAGCAATAAAGCTTTGTGTAGTTATGTGCAGTTGGTTGCAAATCGAACACACAAAAAAGCTAGTAATTTGTAATATAGATTTTGGAAGAATTACTATAATCTACAATGTTATTTCTCATAGATAATAGCGAGTTATTTTTACCATGCAGTATAGTAAAACGTCAAATATCGCAATTATAAGTTGATGTATATTAAAAAATACTAAACATATTGTATTTTTTTTTCTTTATTAAAAGATAGATGTCGATATACAAAATATGGCCAATTACACTTACAGAATTGTAATTTATACATTTTTTCATGTAGGTATTACTAATATATTATATACTATATAAGAATATATAAGATTTACTAGAAACAACTACGACTACATTTTTATGTAGTTTGTAGTACATATTCTGAAGTTTCTGAATGTTATGAAAAATTTGTCCAACCTATTGCGATTTTTCGTACTTTCTATATTTTGCAAGTTCTTCAGATTATTTAACGAAAAATTAGAAAATCATCATCATGTAGATTTTGATGAAATATGAAACGGAACACAATGTACAAAATTCATGAACTTTTTCTGAAATTCTGAAAATCACAAATTTTCCAGAATTATTGACAATTACCCAAGTTTTTGATTTTTTGTCATTTTTCTAACTTTCTCAAACTTTGAACGTGAAATGAACTAAACAAAACTTAAGAAATTCGTCGAAAATTCATGCAACACAATTTTTTGTAGTTTTTTCATTAATTTTCAGGTTCTTCAAGTTTATAATATTGTAAAATTAAAAAACATTATCATGCACATTTTGACAAATTATGATAATAGATACAATCCGCGAAGTTAATAAATATTCCCGAAAATTTTAAAAAATAAGTGACACCTACACATCATGAATTTTTTTTCATTTTCCAAAATTTTCAAGATTTCAAACACAATAAAAATCACTTGAGATATTCTTAATTTTGTCAAAATCTATCTAACTCATTATTATTTTCAGTTTTTTGATCCTTATGGATTTTTTTAAATTTCTATAAAAAATTAAAATACATGAATATTTAAAAGAAATGTTATAATATTGAACACGATGTACAAAATTTTTGAAAAACTCTGGAATTCTACAAATTTGTCGAATTTCACAAAATTTGTGTTGATATTTATAATTGACATGTTACTTTTCATTTCCCTAATTTTATGAAAATTCGTCGAATTCACTCTACAAAATTGTTGAATTTGATATATATCCATAATCTTAGAAATTTCTAATGTTTTTTAATTTTTCGTATTTCCAAAAATAGTAGAATCTATTTAATGCTTCTCAAATTTGATAAAAATTTGTATGATATATCAAAACTTTTTGTAATTTTTTAATACTTTTCGAGTTGTTCAGAAATGTATTAAAAATGAAATAAACGTTATCGTTGATACATATTTAAATTTCGTACAAATTTTTTACATAGTTATATTTTATGCAATAAAATATTCAAATGTCATATTTTTATATTTTATTCTATAATATTGATCTTTAAATTTATGATAAACATATAAATTTATATAATATTGATATTAAAACTTTGTACGAATTTGTCGAAAAATTTGTTTCAGCCTTTATAATTTACAGGTTTTTTTTTATTCTACAAATTTTATCAAAATTTGTCAAACTCACTTGACAAAATTTTTTAATTTGATAGAATTATAAATTATCTTCAAAATTTTACAATGTTTTTTAATTTTTCGAAACTTCAAAAATAATACAATATATTCGAAATTTTTCAAATTTGATGAAATTTTGTATGACTTATTGTGATTTTTCAATTCTTTTCGAGTTTTTTAGAATTGCATTAAAAAATGAAGAAAACTTCATCATCGATATTAGGAAAAATTGTGATATCGTACAATCGTCATAATGCTTGAACATTTTGCGAATCTCTTCAAATTTTTCGTTTTTTTTTTTAATTTATATTGTACGTTCAGAACTACAATATGAATATCTTGAATAATACAACAGTTTTATTATAGTTAAATTCGCTATATTTCATCTCGATCCCCCATTACTACATTTTTTATTAAAAAGTACTAGATTTTTCTTTCAGTGTATAGTAACAATCAGTGAAATTGTATAAAGTACATTGTATTACGTAAATGTTCGACCGAAAAAATACATTTTATTTATTTCCGTTGCAGTTTTTGGTATTTTTTTTCCGGCACGGAGAAAGTTGTCGTGGAAAGTTGAAAAAATTTCTCCAGCATTCTCGAAAACATGTGAAAACGTCGGGAAAAAAGCGATGCATTACTTTAGTGTATTATATTCTCGCACAACATGAAATTTAAGGGAGCAGCATTTTCCTGCGAGGGACCACTAATAATTCAAGTCGTCCGTAATAAATTCCCAATTTCTCTAAAAAAGCTCCATTTATATCACCTATCAACGTGACGTAACTGTAAACTGTATTTCTTTTGGACAAAAAACCCAGGAGAAATAGAGGAGAAATTTTTTAAATTTGCGTGAACGTTAGCTACCTTTCACGGGAAGCCATTTGGGGGCCTCGAAAGCACTCGAAAGTCGAAACGCGGGGACCTCATATCGTGAATAATTCGGCGTGTCCGGTAATGCGGGACCGACTTCTAGGGGGGTCGGTCGACTTATGTTTTCAGCCAAACAGAATCGAGTTTTTTCACCCAAAACACTCGTAAATCAACTCCCTTTTATTTTCGGACCACCATACATTTGGCACGCTACTTATTTTGCGAAACGGCCGATGACTTGAGGTCATTTCCATTTCAAGTCCTTCTTTTTTCGAGATAGTACTGATATTACAAAACTTGATTCAAAGCGGAAATTTCATTCGTTCTTATTTCACTGATGAATCAGTTGTTTTTCTACTGCAAATCATCTGAAAATTCATTGGTTTTCGGCGAGTGAATGCTTTTTTACTGTTTTTTTTTTTTTAATGAAAGGAATTGAAATTATTCGCCTTTTTTTTATATAAAATAATGATAATTTTAATAAATAATAAATAATTAGAAACTGATTCCTTTAGTGCAAGAAAATAGAATAGATAAAATTTACAGATGTTACTGTTGTTTTTTTCAACAGGGAAAATTTTTTTACATTGTCGTACTCACAGAAATCAAATTGAATTTGTAACAGTTTCGTGATATGGAAACCGAAGAAAGTTAATGCGATTTGAATACAAAACGTCTAGTATTTGAGCTCATGGTCAGACATTTGTTCAGGAGCTCTCAGGCCAAAACACGAATGATGTATACTTTTTATGTCCAACACTTGACCCTTTGCTAATTGCTTCATTAAGTGTTATTTTTGATGACTTGGAGCCTCGAAATTTCGTTGATGAAAAATTCGACAGCCATTAAAAAATTGTGGATTGCATTGCGTACTCTCAAGACATAAATAAAGATGAAAATAAAGAAAAAAAAAAAATAAAAGTAATTAAAACAAAAATAAATAAAGATACTACAAAACTTCAAGTTTCAGATCAATTTAAAGTAATCAAAAAAGTATCTTAAATACAGATTTCCAGAATCTTTTCAATCCAGACAAAAAAATTTCTAATAATTTTCGAATTTTACATATTTCGTCATTATTGATGAACATTATTTATCAAAGGTTTAGTAATGTAAATTTGATTGGCATTATATGTTTGGCAATGTTTAATGTTTCAGACACTTTACAGATAATTTTGTAAACTTTAGACATTATTAAGACATTTAAGATGCTTTTAGATAATTTTAGACACTTTTTAGACAATTTTAGTTACTTTAGATACTACTTCGACATTTTTAGAAGATTCAGACATTTTTAGATACTACTTAGACATTTGTAGACACTACTTAGACATTTGTAGACACTATTTAGACATTCTTAGACAATACTCAGACATTTTTAGATACTACTTAGACATTTTTAGACACTGTTTAGACATTTATAGACACTGTTTAGACATTCTCAGGCAATACTCAGACATTTTAAGATGATTTAGACATTTTCAGATACTACTTAGACATTTGTAGACACTGTTAAGACATTTTTAGACGATTCAGACATTTGTAGACACCGTCTGGACATTCTTAGACAATACTCAGACATTTTAAGATGATTCAGATATTTTTAGACACTGTTTAGACATTTATAGACACTGTTTAGACATTCTTAGACAATACTCAGACATTTTTAGACACTACTTAGACATTTGTAGACACTGTTCAGACATTATAAGACAATACTCAGACAACTTTAGACACTATTCAGACAATGTTAGACACTTTTTGACATATTTAGAAACTTTGACATGAATGAAACACATCTATTAAATGTGTATTACCTCGAGAGACACCTACTTCATTTTTATACATTTTTCACACATAGCATTTAAAATGAAAAATGTAATAACTTCAGTTCACAATTATGAATGAAATTGATGTCACAGGTTTCATGTAAATATGTATTGATTTCATGTACAATTTCAAACACACACGATGTGTTGAATTTAAGACAGTCATATATATGCTTTGTATCCTTCTAATGCATTATTAATACAGGGTATGTGCAATGGGCGTTATACAGTTATTCTTAAATATGTTGTTAAATTGGTTGTTTTTTTCTTGCGTGTTGCAGATAGGGAAAAATAAAGGAGACTCTGGAATAATCGGACAAAAGGCCGGATTGAAGAAGAGCTGAAAGGAAGAAATTTGGTGCGCGAGTGTGATAGATTCGATAATAATTGAAAAATCGCGAATGGTTGTAAAAATCTAAAGGTGTGTCCAAGAGTGTGCGAGCAATGAGAGCTCGGGCTTGGGGAAAAAGTGCGGAGGGAGGTGGGGTGGTCGTTGATGCGTGATTAGGCGGAGATATTGCGTCGCGTGCGTGACGTGAATTTGCGGCGGTGGATGAGAGCGCGTCCGCGCCTCCCCATACGGGAACGTGGGGGGCGGAGGAGGGGGTGGTGGTGGCGGAAGAAGAGAAGGCGATGACGATCGCGGGCCGGCAAGCCTGAATCATCGAGTGTGCAAGCTTTGCCGAAACAGGGGCCCGCGGGCCCCGCTCGGAAAAGCCCGCAAAATGGGACCACTCGGCAAGGCAAAGTGCGGCTTGTTGCTGCTGCCCTTCATCTTGCTGCTGTATCTAAGAGCTACCAAGGCAGAGCAAGGTCAGTACGGAATGTGTACTTTATCATTACACTGAGAAAAGAAGATAGTAATTTTTAGTGTAAATATTGGAAAATTTACTGTATTGCAAGAAAATGGAGGAGATTATTTTAACTTTTTATAGGTGCGTAGGTAGAGGGAGGTTTTTAGAGTGAAAACCCCTCATCAAGTTCGGGGTGAATTTATTGTTATTTCACGAAAAATAGGCGAGAGTGACGATGATGAAAATATAATGCATGACAATAATGATACTGAATTATTAAATTTGTAAGATTCAAATTAGGTCCCGAAATCTTAGTTTTTCTATACCAAAATAGTCATTGTTCTAACTTGCAAGGAATTTTTTCCGAAACCAAATTTAGTACAATATATAGCCAATATTTCTTATAAAAAAACGTGGAAAAAAAATTTTTTTGATATAGTGATTTTTAAAAAAAGACTGACATCTATGAAAATTCTATAAAAATCTAAAAACTGTGAGACTTGGAAATGAAGTAGTAAAAAATGAAGACAGAAACTCAAAAGAATACGAGAAAATCTTTCGTAAAAAAGTACTTCAAATTAACGTAGAAAAAATTACCCCCGAAATCTATTAAATTATCAAAAATTTGTTGATATTTGCATTCTAGGGTATCTAATTTTACGAATTGATTTATAAAAATCTACGAAAATACTACAAAATTCTTTTGATTTTAGTAAATACTATAAAATTTTTCTATACTCAAAAACTATACAAGGATAATTTTCTGAACAATATTATTTAACGAAAAATAGACCAAATTGATTATGATAACAAATTTATTCATAAAAATAACAATGCTGAATCATAAAACTGATCAAATTCAAATTAGGTTCAGAATTTTCAATTTTTCTATGTCGAAATAACAATAATTTCAACTTGGAAGGAATTTTTTCTGAAACAATTAAAATACAATATAAAGCTAAAGATTTCGTATAAGAGAGCGTAGGAAAATGAATTCTTTTGAATGGTGATTTTCCAAAAAAAGACTGAAATATATGAAAATTCTATAAGAATCTAAAAACTTCCAACCTTGGAAATGGAGTTGCAAAAAATTAAGACAGAAACTCATGAAAATTTCAGAAAATCTTTCAAGTCAAAGAATTTTTGATAAATACTAATATTTATTGTATTCTATGGAAGAATCGCGTTTTTGATAAATCTGTACAAATAACAATGCGTAAAACTACTAGAAAACAATGAAAAATCTTATAAATACTGGAAAAATAAGGAAAATCAAGAGATGTATAAAATTATACTTCAATTTAACGTAGAAATTAATCTAGAAATTCAACAGATTTTTAAATTTAAATTTTCTAGAATTCAAAGTTTTCGAAGAGTTTTAGTATTTCTATAGATTTTTAACGGATCATATTTTTATTAATTTCGATATTTTCTGGTATTTCAAAAAATTTCTGTAAATTTTTTGTATTTTTATGTAAACGTATTACTGAAAATATTTCTAGAATTAAAAGATGGACGATTTTTAAGGTTATACCTAATTTTTTTGGAACTGCATACTTTTTTTCTCTTTTAGTGAATCTTTACATTTCGAAAAATCCACGTGAAGTAGTTAAAAATTTATAAAAAATTTCTATAACGTTTTTTAATCGAACAAGGCAAATATTATTATAACGTACTGTAGAAATCATGGACAATAATTTATAGTAACGATCATCTAATTTCCGAACAAAAATGACACACTGAGGAAAAACCCAGTAATTTGTACTTAAAATATTGGATAAATTACTGTACTCTAGGAAAATGTGCAATATTGTTTGGATTTTTCTCATATTATAGTACAGTTAGCTGTAAAAATATTTGAACTATGCAGTATAGTAAAACGTCAAATATCGCAATCATTAGTTAATATATAGTAAAAAATACTGAACATGTTGTGTTTCTTACTTAAGTTTATAAAACAGTTCTCAATAGAAAAGACATGGAAAATTACTCGACACGATCGTCATTTCTATATTTTTTCATAAGTATTGCTATACTTATCTGATTTTTACTAGAAACAACTAAAACTACTATAGTGTATGCCAAAGACTACAATACGAATATTCCGAGTAATGCAATACTTTTATAGTAAAATTTACTATATTTTCCCTCAGTGAAGGGTTGTCCAAGTGGTGGGGGTCATTTTTGCAACTCTTACGGTACTTACGATTAATATTAGTGCAGCGTAACTGTTTTTTTTTTCATGTTCAAAATTGCCTTGCGAAATTTGCGCTACTCAATAAATCACAGCGAATTGATGAACATTCAGCCATGAGGCAAAATATGTAACTCTATAACAGGACGTTTTTTGTGCCCGAAACATTGACCCCATAAAAATATTTCGACATTCTCTGGCGAGTTTTATGGTGGTTTTTTTTTGTTGCCTCGCTTTCGACAGAGCTCTCGCTAATGGACCTGTTTAATAGGGGTCATAATTTGTCAACGCGTGACAAATTGCGGGCTCAACAATGCACGGTGTTTCCCTTTGATCTTTACGCTTCGAGTGCTTTCGCGAATTTTCCTATTGCACCTGATACGATCGCCCCGCATTGTTTCAGAAAAATGCGGAGAAAACGAGCGATCGCGTTTGCCATCAAGAAAAGGAACGATCACGATTTTTTTTCGTGACTTCATTTATACTCTCGCACCGGCTAAATACCTTACGTAGATTGCGAAATATTTCACCATACGGATTTTTCGTCAAACAACTTGACAAATTGTAGCCATTCAATATTTATTAAATATTGAACATTTTGAAAATCACAGTATCGAAGGTATAATTTTCAAATATTCTGATGAATTTAACGTTCAATATATTTGGTCATTGAAATTTGACGAGTAAATAATAAAATTTTGAAAATTTCCTAATTACACTATCTGAGGTGTAATTTTTACACACTCTAATAAATTCAACGTTCAAAATATTTCCTCATTGCAACTTGAAACAAAAGAAACATTCGAAAACCCCCCCGTCACGTACGCTCCGCAAATTTATACATTTTAGGATCGCATGTTGCGGAATCGCGTTTTTCTAAAACGCAATTTTTTCGTGTATACTGATTTATTCAATAACGTAGGATTTTACGAGCCGATAAATCATTATTTATTCGAGAGCGCGCGTTCACTTTCTCGGCAATTTTCCGAAATGATTGACAAGTCATCGAGGCAAAATTCTACGTTCAATCACGAAAGATTTATAATTCAAAGTTTCGAATGACATGCACAGATCATGAATTTCGAAACGAGTAATGTCATTACAAAACATTTCATGTAAAGTTTTTTTATTCACAATGCATCAATAAATTCCAAAATATATGTTATAGCCTGAAATTGAGATGAAAACAAGAAAACTTTTTTGAATGACTTTCAGCTAGTCGAAAATTTGTTAATATCACTAATAATTATAATTATTAGTGATATTCTACATTTTCCTCGAATATAGTAATTTTTCGAATATTTATAGTACGAATGACTCTATATTTTTCTCTGAGTGTCGCTGAAAAGTTTCCGAGTAAATCTCGATTGCCAAGCAAAACACGATCGTCTCGAAACGGGGTGAAAAATCGCTCCAAATAAATCCTACCGCGACTTTCGTATTTAACTTGGCTCCGCGCCCTCGGTATAGGTTTCTCCCGAAAAAACGAGAGCATGAAAAAGAAGAAGAAGAAGAAGAAGAAGAAGAAGAAAACGGAAAGAGGAGAAACCTAACCTGGCAAACGCTTTCACCGGAAACTCGTCATTTCGGCTTCTAAACCGCGATATGCTTTGGGCCCCGGCGTAACTTTGGGTCGTTTTCTCGGGGGATTTTTGGCAAATTGGAGTTTTCGGGGTCCTCGTTACTTTTTGGGCCCAGGCCGAACTTTGTCTCGCGCGCAAGCGGCAATTTACGTGAGGCCCCTACTTTTAAAACGCGCCGTAATCGCCGGTTTCGGGGAGTCCCCGGGGCCTCAAGCGCGGGAGCGTCTGCGGGCCCTGAAAAATTTTCCCTCTTCGTTCCTACGTCGATTGGCAAGAGCGAATTTTTACCTGTTGAAAGCTAAGGAAATCAGCTATGATGGAAATTATAGCCGAGTATTAAAAATAGTCTTATAATGTACGTCAGGGGCGTATTAGGTAGAAAAAATGTTCTGGAAGGGTTTTTTGGAAAAAAGTTGTCTCAGTTTTCTTTGAAATATGCAAAATATTGGAAATTTTTGCAGTATTTTTATTCCCAGAGCATTATTTTTATAGAGAACTCTTCAAGTTGTATAAAAATATAATGATAATACAAGATCATTATAATAATAAAAATTACGAAAATCGAATTCCAGTTTATTGAATATGTAAATGTGAAAAATGTTAGACTCTGGACTCGAAAATCATAAAATCGGAGAAGAAATGTATTTCTCAAGTATTTCAAGAACTTTTAAATATCTCCATATTTTATGTTTTATATAGAAATTTGCGTAGATTTCTCGGCATTTTTTTATTCCTTCAACAAGTTTCTTGAATTCGAAAAATCTGTTTCCATTTTCTGTGAAATCTACAAAATACTGGAAATTTTGCAGCATTTTTATTCCTAGAGAATTAATTTTTCCAGAAAACTCTTACAGTTGTATAAATAAATAATGATAATACAAAAACTTATAATAATAACAATTACGAAAATCGAATTCCAATGTATTGAATGTGTATGTGAAGAATATTAAACTCTGGATTCAAAAATAAATGTAACTTTGAAACTACACAACCAGATCGTCAAAGTTTAAAAATCATAAAATCGGAGAAGAAATCTATTTTTCTAGTATTTCAAGAATTCATGAAATTTTCGTGTTTTATGTTTTTCATAGAATTTTGTGTAGATTTCTTGGAATTTTTGAATTTCTTTAACAGTTATATAGAATTCGATGCTGAAGTTTTGAAATTTACAACAATTTTGAGGAAACAGTACTTTCATCAATTTATAACTTATTTGTAAATTACTGTATGAATTTCTAAAATTTCATGCTCTAGAATTCCAATTTAAATAGATTTCCAGTATTTGTAAAGATGTCTGGGAAAAATTTCATGGCTCAAAGGATCGAAAAATCATAAAAATTATGAAGAATTAAAATAAAGTTTTACCGAATAAATATTATATGTAAGTCGATTTTGAATGTCTTCAAGATTTTTATATTTTCGTACTTTTTAAAGTGTTTATAGGATTTTGTAGCGTTTTATAGTTTTCTTTATAGATTTTTGATATTTACATAGCTTTTTACATACCTTTTTTTAGAATTCCAAGTTTTATAAATCGTGTGCTTTTTTTCAGATTTCCCAAAAAGAAGTTCTTTCTAAAATTTTAATACTTTTAGTATTTTTTCAGATTGTTTATGATTCAAAATAATTTTCGGTATTTTTCTGTCTACATATCTAGAGTTCAAAGTTTCTTAGATATTGAACATTATCATAAATTCTAGTTTTTTTTTTTCATTAATTACTGAGTTCGAACAATTTCTTACATTTCTTTTTTATTCTAGACAAGTATATTGATAATTATAATTTTTTTTCAAACCAAGATTGCTGTAATTTCAAAGTTAGTGAAATTTGGAATCCTGAATTTTTAAACTAACAGAAAATCATTTGTTACGTCCTCTGGATTTCAGAAAATTCATTTTTGATCATTTTCCCTTATTTCATTAATTTTTTTATTCATACACGTACAATCATTAATTATTCCATTTTTCAAACCATTTTTTTCAATGAAACGCATAAGTTAGTTATTGTTTGCATTGTTATTCATTTTTATGTTCATTATTAAATTTCTACTGTGCATTGATAAGACAGATGTAGTATTCAAATCTTCTTCTTTCATTTTGAATTTACAATAAACAAATTTTTCTAAAGTTGAAATTTCTGATACCTTTTTCTTTGACAAGTTGCCGTTAACTGAAAATGTTTTTTCAAATTCGTTTAAAAAATAATCGCAATTTTTCCATACTCGTTTATGCAAGTTTTCCCGCATGTTGTGTGGGAATAAAAAATATAGAAAATTTCCTATGGAAGTATATATGTTTTCCCATACTTTTCCGAAAAATTTTATACATGAATGAGAAAAATTCTATTTAGGAATTATAAAACAAAGTATGGAAAGTTGGCGATTCATGTTTAAGATAAAAACTTGTTATAATGTTTGGGAAGTTTTTTTTTCAGTGCAGTTAATAAATGAATTCCCAATTCTTGTTTTTGAATTTCAGTAATTACTTAAAGATCGCATTACCTGGAATCGCAATTCGTTGTACGCCTATATCTTTATATACTACCACGCCACTGTCGCTTACTCTCTAATTTCGCGATTAGACTAATTAGGTTAAACTCCCTTTTGGGCCCTGTAAACGCGCGCATCTTGGGTGCCGAGGTGCGCATTATGCTAATGAATAATAAGGGTGCTATCGCGCATTTTTCCCTCCTCCTCCTCCTCCTCCTTCGATAGATGTCTACTTCTTTTTTTTCCCTTCTTCATGCCCTCATTCGCCATATTAATATTGATGAATTTGAGATTGGATGATGAACGAGGAACTCTATCGATTATTTCTCAAGGTATACATCATTCGATTTTTTATTTTTTAATTCTCTTCTCTCAATTCAACCCGAGAGCATTTAGGTTTGTCTAATTACGTTTGAAAAAAATTGGGCTCATTTTTCAAAAGCACGGCATGCACGAAATTTACGGTTCTACATGGGGGTTATCATAAAAATCACTGACGAATGGGAATCGCGCTTTTTTCGTCCCCGGGGAGGACGTTAATGATTCATTCGGACGCGATGAGTTTCGCTTGCCGAGTAGAGAAAGGGCGTTGTTGATTTTTTCATTTTATTGTCAGGAGGAATCGGCCTTTTTGCCATCGTTTGAATATTCAAATTGATTTCCAGAATGCAAAATGAAGAAAAGGCCGGGAATTTATTTTCCGAATGAGTTTCTTGTTACTCTCATCTCGAGGTGCGTATGTTGAAAAAAAAGAGACTTATACGAGAGCCATTTTTTTTTTCTTGGTTCGGTTGATTAATTAAAAAAAAGCGATAAATAAATAGAATTATTGTTTATTTATAGACTTCTTGTTTAGTATTTTTGGAATAATAATATGGGTCTTACCTACTGGAAAAATCCAATTGGATTTCCTATTTGAACCAGCCAATCGGATTATTTCAGTAGGGTATAAATATTCTCGAGAAGTCGAAAATCCCCCCCACGAAATCAGGGAATTACTGCAAGGTACGTTATTTTCGGTATACGTACACATAATAACGGAACTCGCGAAATCCCGCGGGAATAAATCGCGGCCCCCTCGTTATTCCCGTTCTCCATTACATCGACCTTTCTTTTGTTCCTTTGCCTCCTCCGTCTCTCTCTTTTATACTTGTCTTTCCTTGTTCTTCTTCTCCCTTTATCTCTTCTTCAACCTACGATTTCGGCAAATTAGGGAAACAAAGGATCCGGAATAAGCGAGGTATAACGCGCTCGATTGCGTTTTCTTGACAACGTGAAACCGAGCGAAAATAAAGAAAGGCTTCTCTCCTCCCGCTTGAAATAGTCATGGAGACGAGGGAGTTGTTGACCTTCTTCTCCAGAGACCAGCGGATACTCGTAGTTTAGGCATTTTTATGGATTATTGCAGGTATTTGCGGATTTGGAGAAAATGGTTATATTCAGAGAGTTGAAATTAGGTTGAAGACAAGTATGATGATTTGTTTTCTTTTTCTATACGTTGAGAAAATAAACTAGTCATTTGTGTTATAAATATTTTATAGTCAGAACGGCAATTGAATATTTTGAGGAATTTTTCTTGCACTGTATTACTATCGTTCTAATCTCGTATCGAGACCGTATTATCATTTCGTTTAAAAAAGGATGATTTGTTTTGTCATCATTCGAATTCAGTGTTTGTCATCCATATTTTTAATGATGGAAATTTTTCATTGAACGACCGCACGGTGAAAGAAATGACAAAAAATGAGAAATGAATACATACAAAAATGTAATGATTATAGGATTCAACCAAATAATTGACGATGATAAATTATAAGTTAATGAAACTGTTGGTGTTATCACCATAATTTCGAAATAAATGAAAAAATGAAGAATACTACTGTACCTTCGTTCAATTATGAAAATCAATTTTACTATTGGATAAATATTTTAATGAAAAATTTACCTTTATACTATCGACTAATTAAAAATCAATCGTTTCTAATCTTCTATGTTAATATTTTTTCCCTGGTAATTTTTTTATCTGAATTTTTTACAAAATCAAAGTGAAAAAGACAATAATCACATAATATAACAATATTTAAATGCAATAAATGGAAAATTTCAAATTTCGAAATGAGAAAAATTTACGATTCCGATATTTTAGATACAGTAATTTTGAAAATTTTGCGTATTTTGTAACACAATAATATTCAATTGACTGTATTCATATAAATTCGTTTGAAAATTAGTGATGATTCATTTTCTTATCATTTTAACTCAGCGTTTCTCATTCGTGAATTTTGTAGATGAAAATGTTCTATCCAATTTTCTGCATGGTAAAAGAAATGAAAAAAAAAAAAACTGAGATATAAATTTAAAAAAAACCAAGTTATAGATTCAACTAATTGAAAAGAATAAATTATAAATAAGAAAATTGTTTTGATTGTTTTTAAAATGTTGAAATAAATATAAGAAATGAAGAATAATTATTACAGTCACGTCGTTTTATTATTAAAATAAATTTTATTACTTCAATTATATTTCGATTGAAAATTCACCAAAATACTCTCGACTAATTGAATATCAATCGTTCCTAATCTTCGATGTTACTAATTTTTTATGGTGATTTTTTTATTTGAATTTTTTAAAGAATCAAAGAAAAAAGATAATTGAATTATATAACGATAGTTATGCAATGAATGAGAAATTTAAAATTTCAAGATGAGAAAAATGTGGGATTCTGATATTTTGGATACAGCAATTTTGAAAACTTTGCGTATTTTATAACACAATATGCAACTGACTGTATTTCTAAAAAATCGGTTTAAAAAATGATGATTCATTTTCTCGTTATTTGAAATCAGTGTTTCTCATTCATTAATTTGTAGATGACAATTTTTTACCCAATTGACTTGATGGTAAATGAAATGAAGAAAACTGAGAAATAAATGCACAAAAAGAATTTGTAAGTATAGATTCAACTAATAAAAAATTTGAAATCATAATTTATTTTAATTGTTAAAAAATAGTCGTAAGCGTTAAACTGAAACTCGTTTTTAAATAACGCTACAACATTTATTAAGGAGTACATAAAATGTATATAATAAAATTCGAGAACACGTTTCGAGGATAAAATTATGGTTAAATACAATAAACACATTTTGAACGCGAAAAAAGTCTAAATCAATGCGGTTTTCAACATTTTCACCTACAAATTTTAAACACCCACTGTGAAAGAAGTTGAAATTCAAGATGAATTTTCGACCTGTCGATCACTGCAGAGTCCACGAAAATGAACTCAAAAACCTGGCCCACGTAATTACCATGAAACCTCGGCAAAAATAATTCGATCGGTAAATTTTGATTGGTTAGGATGAATCATTAGATGGGCCGCATGATGAAATCCTTTAGCTCGGAGGCAATTGGAAGTAGGCGCTGTAGCTTAAAAGAGATGAGGACGCGGCAACGTCGCTCGCAGGAATACCAGCATTACCAGCCCACCGGCTCGCCGCCGCATACCTGTGTGCAACCTACTATTCTTTATTCCATCTCGCTCTAATATAAATTCGCATGCCTTCTCTCTCTTCCTCTCCGGCCTGGGCCTTGTACAACACGCGCGAGAGAGGGCTGAGGGAGGGCTGACTTGCTCTTGCTCCGCGTGCGCGCCTTCTCTCGGCTTGTGCGAATGTGCGCCACTTGCCAGGACGGATCTGGGAAAAGGATGCCCGGCGCAGCTCTCACAACGCCAGAGACTACTCCTGCTTTTGCCTCGATTTTCATCACTCACATTTCACTCATTTCGCTTTAAACTCTTCTACACGGAAAAAACAATATGGTTGTCACAACCTCATGAATAGTAACGTTTGGCCCAACTATTTCCATGGCGTAGACATGTCCAAGTTTAGAATGTCCAAGATACTTCTTCAAGTGTCATATTTGAAATTCTAAGGAATTTCAATGTGCCTTATTCGGAATTCCAAAACACTTCTTAAGGTGTTTTATGAAAATTCTAAGACACTTTCAAACGTCTAAGTCACTTCTTTAAGTGATAAATGCAACAACTAAAGACAATTTGAATTGTCTATTATGAAATTTGAAGACCTTGAAAAGTATCTTTTACGGAATTCTCAGAAATTTTCAGGTGTAGAAGACACTTCTTACACTGTCTTTTTCCAAGTTCCAAGATATTCAGAAATGCTCAAGACGATTCTTGAAATACCTTATTTGAAATTCTAAGACACTCGAAGGTGTCTTGTTTGAAATCCTAAGACACTTCAAGGTGTCTTATCTAGGATTCTGAGACACTATCGAATGTCAACACAATTCTTCAAGTGTCTCATTGGAAATTCTAAAACACTTTTATGTTTTGTATACCGAAATATGAGACACTTTTTAATGTTTAAAACACTTTTAAAGGTGTTTTACGAAAATTCTAAGACACTTTCAAACGTCTGACACACTAATTCTTAAAGTGATTTATTACAAGTTTGTCGATACTTCTTGAGGTGTCTTATTAAAATTCAAAGACCTTCTGAAGTATCTTTTCTGGAATCGTAAGACAGTTTTCAAAGCGACTTTGAAAATCCAAAGATATACAGACATTTTCAAGACACTTTACAAAATGTCTTACTCGAAAATCTAAGACACTCAGAAGCGTCTCGCGTTCTGAATTTTAAGACACTCTCGAATCTCTGAGATACTTCGTAAAGTCTCTTATTTGAAATAATAAGACACTCCAATGTGTCTTATTCGGAATTTTAACACACTTATAAATGTCCAAGGCACTATTCGAGGTGTTTTATTAAAATTCGATGACACTTTTAAACGTCTAAGACACTACTCGAAGTGATTTATAACAAATTTGAAGACAATCCTTGAAGTCTTATTTTGAATTGAAAGTTCTTGAAAAGCATCCTTTCTGGAACTCTAATACACTTTCGAGTGTCTAAGACACTTTTGGAAGTGTTTTTTAAAAATTTTCACGATACTTGGAATTTCCAAGACGCTTGCTGAAGTATCTTATTTGAAATTTGAAGACACTGTAATGTGTCTTATTCGGAATCCAGAGGCACTTTTTAATGTTAATAACATTATCCAAAACGAATGTCATCGATTTTTCTTAAACGTAATTTAATTGGAGGTGGGGGGGGGAGCATTTCCTCCCTCACTTGTGGTTGGTGCAACCACAAATGAGGTTATGTACACCATGAAAATAGTTTGGACAAATGTTACTAATTTATGAGGTTGTGACAACCATATTACTTTGCTTGTGCCAACTTTTTCCCTAGTACTTCTTCACAGCAGACATGATATTTTCCCTCTCTCTCTCTCTCTCTCTCTCTCTCTCTCTCTCTCTCTCTTTAACTGGGATTTTTATTTTCGGCGTTTTACCCGAAGTAAAGAGAAAAAGAAGGAGCTGCTTCTTGCAACTATCGTCTGCCGAGGCATTGTTCACTTCTCCCCGGGATCGCGTTTTTTGCGGGAAAAAGTCGAAAATGGAGTAAGAGTATGAGGAGTAGGAGGAGGAGGAAAAAAGAAAGCGCCCAGGGTATATATCGACGTTTTCATTGAAGGAGTATAATTTTCGTGTTTTAATGGGCGCCTTTATAGCCATGGCAATGGCGCGGAATGAGCCATTAGAAGTTGGTTGCTACCGTTACATATACAGTATAAATATCTGGGCAAGCGTCGCCCGCGCTATAAATCGCTCGGTCATTCCCGCAAGCGCCGAAAGGAGCTAGCTCCTACTCTCAGCAGACATTGTGAGTTGGAATTTTGGAAAGCTTACTTGCATTGACAAGAAAAGATTTGTACTGTAAATATTTGGAATACTTACTGTATTCTGGGAAAATCTACAATATGATTGAAATTTTTTATATATTAGAGCGATTTATTTTTACCATGCAGTATAGTAAAACGTCGAATATGGTAAACAATATGGTATACATTACAAAAATAAATATTTCTCTTCGCGGTGAGTACAATAAGGACTCGCGCGCAATTCGCCAATAATCTCGCGGCCATAAATAAAGGGGACATGACGATTTGTATAAATTTGTCTGCGGGTTATCGCTCAAAGGCTTAAAAGGCCTCGGCGTCATTCATAATTTTGCGAAACGAGCCCGATATCGCGCTAAACGAGGCGCGCCGATAAGTATTCGTTCGGGGCCCAGCACCCAGAGAAAGAGAGAGAGCAACAGGCCTCGCAACTTTGAATTTTCGAGTGTAACTTTTTCGAATTATATACCAAAAATTATCTTTTTAAACATTTTCCGCTTTATGTATTATTAAATTCATTACATTTTACTTTATTGAATTCGTATTTATTATTTATTATATATAATAATAATATATTTTATTTTAATCCTATATTATATATAATGATAATATATATTATTTTGATCATATGTTACACATAATAATAGTAATATATTTTTAATGAAAAATTTACGTGTATTAAATTTATTATCTTATTAAATTTATAAAAAGATCTGTTTTGGAAAAGAAATTCTAAAAATTTGTACAGGTTTCGGCAAATGTTGATAAATTATGTCGATTTTATGAGTTTTTTCTAAATATTGATGATAACTTTTTCTTCATTTTTTAATACAATTCTCAACAACTCGAAAATTCTTAAAAAATGAGGAATAGTTTAAATAAGTAATTCAAATTTTCATCAAATTTGGAAAACTTGAAATAGATTGTTTTATTTTTAATATTTCGAAAAAATAGAAAACATTGGAAATTTTGAAAATGATTGATGATTCTTTGAAATTCAAAAAATTTGTCGGGTGAGTTTAACGAATTTTCATACAATTTGGAAAATGAAAAGTAACATGTAAATTTTTTTGAGTATTTGATTGGGCTTTTCAAGCTTTTTTTGCAACGTGAGTATTATTACTATTTAAAAAAAATTCGAGAAGTCTACAAAACGATTTGAAAAAGACTTATAATTTTATAGGTATGAAAAGTATATTTTTATAGGACAATACAAAAACATTTGTGAAGCTTGTATCCCTAGTGAATAAAAATGTAGAAATCTATAAAAATACTGTATTTTGAAAATTTTTAAGCATTTAGTGATAGAAACTTGTTAAGTATAGTAATCGATACAAGTTTAAGAAATGTATTGAAAAATTAATAAAAGTTTCAAAATGCAATAAGTTTGTATAACAAATGTATTATTCAACAGAAATACAAAAAAATCTATGAAACTTATATCCCTAGTGAGTTTAAATCTATAAATCTGTATGACTCATAAAAATACCAGAAAATCCTCTCAACTGTGGAGACATAAAAAAGTAGTCGAAAAATCTGAAAAAATTCTGTATTTGGAAAGTTTTATAGCATCTAAACACAAAAGCTTTTTCAGTATAGTAATCGATAAAAATTATGAAAATCTATATAAAAATTAAATAAGTCTCTCGAGTTTTAAAAGTATTAAAAGTATATTATTGAATGAAAATACAAAAAATCTATGAAATTTGAATCTATATAAAAATCCATGAAATCCTGTTAACTGAATGGATACTGAAAAAATTTGAAAAATACCCAAAGCTCTAGAAATCTACAAAAATACTGCACTGAAAAACGGTTTATACTCATTTCTCCGAATCCGTATCTTCGACAAGACAATACTCCGACGGGACCAAAATCCGAAATCAAAAATTCCGAATCCATTTCTCCGACGGTCAATTCTCCGAAAGTACAAACTCCCAAAATACGAGAGAGAATCGTAATCGTGAAAAGATTATTCAGTAACATGATTCGTAACATGATTTTAAAAAATTTAATTTTTTAAAATGAGACATTAGCAGCTTTCAATTAATCAGTGAAAAATTAATGACCCTCGGAAGAAAGATCATTCGGAAATAACAATATTCGGAATTATAGTCATTCGGATAAATGGAATTGGAGAATTGGTCGTCGGAGTTTTGGATTTCGGAGTATTGTCCCGTCGGAGAAATGAATTCGGAGAAATGACCTGTAACCCTGAAAAAACTGAAATTGCGATTACTAACTGTGAGAGAAGTTGAAATTCAAGATGAAATTTCGACTCGGGATTCCTCGAATAATGCTATCGTTTTATCGATAATACATCGATTTAAATCAGAGGAAGAGGAAAGAAGAAGGAGCTGAAGAAAGTCTTTGTCCGTTATCTCGGCAGAATTAAAAGCGCGGGTAGAATTAAAAGACGTGGCGAAGCGCGCGCGTCAAGAGGTTGCAGCAGAACCGCGGACCTGCACAATGCTTGCTTCGTAGCAGAGCGAAACGAAGCGAATAGCGCGAACGCAACTCAAATGAAAGGAGCCGAGGGAAGAAAATGAAGAAAAAAAAAGGAAAGGAGGAAAAACGCTCGCTCGGTCGGAATAGCGCGCGTCGCGGATCGCTTATGTATAGCTACTTACAACATTGTGCAACTCGAGAATTTTCCCAACTTTCATAATATCTGAAATCGCCCGGGGTGCTTTAATTTAAACTGGCATAAACTAGGGAACTACAGCAAAATGCTATCGAATGGTCTGGGGGCAAAAGGGGGATAGAAAACAAATATTTTAAATCAACCTTTTTGGGGTTTTTCTAATTTACATTTAGTTTTTTTTTCGGGTAATGAAGATTTTTCATGAATTATATTATATTAAGACAAGATTTTCGGTTAATTTAGAAGATAATTTATGAAAAATGCAATGTTGCGTTCATACATTTTTATGGTTTAACATTTTGTTTTAAAATCACTAATTAAAAAGAGAAAAAAGAGCCACTAGAGATTAGTGAAAAGTCACTAATTAAAATAGCTATTGTAGTTCACTAATTAATTTCTAAGTTATGACTCAAGAAATTAGTGAATTACTACTTTCAAACTTTAGTAGAAATCCACTACTGCAATTAGTAGACTTCAACTAGTATTATTAGTGCATTGTCACTAAATTATTTTTAGAAATAAACTAATAAAAAAATCCATATTCACTAAACTTGTATGTTGATTTTTAGATTTTTACTATTGAAATTATTGTTGATTAGTTGAATTAGTGAACTTTCACCATTTACATCAGTGAATAGTTACTATTGAGAATAGTAGATATTTATTAGTACAATTAGTGGTAATTTAGTATTCAAATTCATATTCATTATTGCTACATGGGAAAAATTAAGCAATCATTAGACATATTTACACGTTTGTTAAAATATTTATTTCCTTATAACCAAGTGTCAAACAATGTTTTTTATAACAACTATTTTTGTAAACATTTTGAGTGTTTTTTGATTTTTCTCTTTTTTTAAAATTTTAACGACTTGTTTAATATTGTGGTAGTTTTCCAGTATTTAAATTAATAACCGTATAGATTTATTTTGAAAACAGTACTTTCAAGGATTTCTAGTACTTTTCGTTATTTTTCTAGTATTCATACAAGTCCAATAATTTTCTAGATTTTTAATGCTTTTTTTTTCAATAAACTTCTTGAACTTGTTCTGGTATCCAAAGTTTCATCTATTTATTAAACTTTAAAGAATTCCATAACATTTTGGTGGTTTTCTAGTATATAAATTAATAATTGTGTAGATTTTTTTAGAGAACAGTATTTTCAAGAATTTCTAGTACTTTTCGTAATGTTGTAGAATTCATTCAATTACAAAATTTTCTAGTTGTTTAATGCTTTCTTTTAATAAACATCTTGAACTTATTCTAGTATCCAAAGTTTCATTTATTTATTTAATTTTATAGAATTCTTTAATATTTTAGTAGTTTTCTAATATTAAAATTAATAACTGTATACATTTATTTTGAGCCAAGTCTCAAATAATGTTTTATACAACTAAATTACTTTTTTACTTTTTACCATCAAATCACTTTTTAAAATAGTGATAATCTATTCATTCATTAGTTATTTAAAAAAATTCAACCAATTGAATAGTATAATTTGAAACTACTTATCTGTTTAGTGAAAATGTCATTAATTACATTAGCAACAAATTCACTTATTATTCAGTCGTTTCAAAAATTTTACTAATTGAAAGCAAACTTATAAATCACTAAATCACGTATTGAAATTTGACTATTTCTTCAGCAAACTTGTGAAAGTCCACTTATTAGACAGTGAATATATTATTAATTCATTAGTCACTTAAAAAACTGTACTTGTTTATTTGTAGAATTCAAAACTACTAATCTGCTTAGTACAAATTTCAATGATCACTTTAGTAATTTATTCACTAATTATTTGTTTAGTTGTTTCAAAAATTTCACTTATTAAAAGCCAAACTTATAAATCACTAATTCATTTAGGTAGTAGAATTTGACTATTTCTTTAGCTAACTTGCGGAATTCCACTAATTCGATGCTGAATCACTCACCTGCTAATAAAATTACTGAAAAATTTTATCATTCAAACTGAGATAGTTGACTGTAAATAAAGGTTTCTCTCGGTGCGATTGAAATTTGTTGAAAATAAGAGCCGGCGTTTATGCATGCGTGCTATACACGTAATCGGGCAGTGCTTATAGCTGCGAGTAGTCTGCGACGACGACGACGTCCAGGAATGTCTACTTTTACTTTCCCCGCTTGCAAGTCAAACCCCCGGGTGAGTTCGTCGTGACCGTGACGACCGATCCTTGTTCCGTCTGACACTGAATTCAACTTTTCGGTCCTCGGCATTCAAATCGACTGGACCTCCATCCAAAATGTCATGTATTACCAATTCGCGTAACGAATTTTCGATCCTAGAGTGTTTTTTAGTGCTTTCGGTATTATAGGCCCTTCCAAAGTATTTTTTTTTTATACTCCAGTTGTCGAGGGAAACATGATTCTTATCTGACTCACATTTTTTAACGTCGTCGGGCAACGTATCGTTTCCGAAATACTGAACGTGATCTAAGTTTGAAAAAGTTTGATGAATTTTGTGATGGAATTTTACTGTATGCAGTATTGTATTATTCAGAGTACTCGTGTTGTGTATAAATGTGCACCATAAACTTGTGCAGAATCGACACAAAGCCGTGAAAATTCGTATATGTATAGTAATATTAATGAAAAAATGAATAAAGTATGATCATGCAAGGAATTTACCATATCTTGTATATTGAGAACTGTTATACAGGGTGATTCAACATGATTTAAACACCCGAAAAATTTAGGTTTCTTTTAAAATTCTAAGACAAAAAATTCTAAGACAATATTTCCTTTGTCACTTTTTACAAAGCTCAAAAATAAAAAAGTTATTCAACTTTGAAATTTAAACAATAAATGCGCTTTTTCAACAAATGTTGATAAAAATCAGGGACCCAACTTTACCAAAATTTTCTTCATAATTTTCTGAATCGAAAAGTTCTTTGCCACTTTTCACAAAGCTCAAAATCAAAAAAGATATTCAAAGTTTGAAATCTGAGAAATCTGATTGGTCGAAACTTGTAACTCGAATATCTTTTTTGATTTTGAGTTTTGCGAAAAGTGGCAAAGGACTTTTCGATTCAGAAAATTATGAAGAAAATTTGAGTACAGTTTTTTCCCTGGTTTTTATCACCGTTTGTTGAAAAAGCGCATTTATCGTTTAAATTTCAAGGTTGAATAACTTTTTTATTTTTGAGTTTTGTAAAAAGTGGCAAAGGAAATATTGTCTTTGAATTTTGCAAGGAATCTAAATTTTTCGGGTGCTCGGGTCAAGTTGAATCACCCTGTATACTAGAGTGTTATATAAAAAATAAAATGATATATTGCGTATCAAATTTAAATAATACTTTTATTAAAAAACCATATATATTTCTGCACGTGAAATATCGAACGATATGGAGGGAACTTCGTTCTCTTCTCTAAATTTCTTTTCACAATGTTGCATTGAAACGAATGTAACCCACGGCAATCGTTAAAGCGTTATCATTATTGCGGGAGTATTTCCTCATTTCGCGCAATATTCGAGCGCCAATTGTCTCATTGAAGGCCCGGCGACGACGCCGTCAAATAGGCGAATTCAATAAATGTATCATTGTCCGGTACGGACAAAACTCTTCATTCGACAATTCATTTTTTCAGCGTCAATCCTTTGCCGCTCGCGACATTGACGTTTTGCTAATTGAATCCCTTTTGTTAAAAAGCGGTGTTTGTGGCGAGAAATCAATTTCGCGGCAGAATACAGTTTTTTTACAGTTTCGTGAATCGCCGTGTTGCATATCCGAGGGAAATGGAGTGGTTTAGCGATTTCGAGATTGAAGTTTATTCGTACGTGGTTTTGACGGGATCGGTCACATTCAACTTCGATCGACAATTTATTATTTCCAACTTGTTTTGCCTGACTGACTGATTTTGGAAAACAAAAACGACAAAATTTTATACATGTTTGATGCGTTTTTATCGAATAAATAATAATAATCATAAAATTATGGACTATATAGAAAATTTTCAGTTTTTCAGTTTTTTCCAAATCTTGAAATTTTTAACATGAAAATCTTTGGACATTGTGGTCTCCTACCTGAATAAATACATAAACTTTTTCTCATGATATCTTCAAATATAGGTGTATTTCAAACTTTCCTTTAACCTCTCGAACTGATAAGTGAATCGGCAATCTTGATTGTAAATTTATTCCTCCTTCTCCTCTTGTTCCCCCTTCCCCCCGCCCCTTTCTTCCCCGAGCTTCCCGATCAGAATACTTACTACGCCTTTGAACACACCACATGGAAGGTTGCTTTGCAACTTTGTAACTGTTTAATGAAATCCCTAATTACACCCAAGTAAAATTTGCACATTCACTGGTAGCGTTTGTGTAAATTTTCCATGTGGTTGACAATCATTTTACCGAGTATCGCACGAATTTACATTATTAAGTTAACTCGTGGAATTTGAACATCAAATGTGTTGGTTGTAATGCTTCAAATTGTTATCTTTTTATTTATTCATTTCAAGTAATTTCGTTGACGATGTAACAATTTTTGGCACCTCGTCCTTTTTTACAAACTAAATATGGTATTTTTGAAAATTCGTAAAGAAAGATTTGTACCTCAAGATTCTTTAATTTTTTTTGTGAATGTGGAAACATTTTCTTCAGGAGTTTTTTGAAAAAATGTATTTACTTTTGGATTTTAAAGTTTTTGATATCCGAGTGTCATGTTTTGGATTTTTGGAATTTTTGGATTTCAAAATTATACAAATTTTAAATTCGCGAGTCACTCGTATTTATTATTAAATAGAATTCGATTTTCGTGATTTTCAAGTCACTGGCGTTTGAATTTTTTTAAATACATTTTTACAGAATTCAGTAGTCAAGGAAGCGTATTTATAAAAAATTTTATTATTTTCCAAGTTACTTGAAAAAATATAAACTACACAAATTTTAAATATGTTTTATAGATTTCTGGAATTTCGATGTTGTAAGTTATTCACAAATTTTGTTATCTTCTCTACTATTTTTTTAGATTTCTATTATTTCTGTGAATTGCTCTATACGTGTATATTTATAAAATTTGATACTGAATTATGTAAAATTTCGACGCTTTTAAATATTTAATTTATTTTTGAGAAAACACTATACAGGGTGTCCCAAGTAAAGTGTGACAGCCGAAAACCATAGATTCCTTAGAAAAATCTTAGACTTTTTTTCCTTTACCATTTTTTAAAAAACTCAAAATTTAAAAAGTTATTCAAGTCGAAAATTTTAATAATAAATGCCCTCTATCGACAAGTGGAGGTAACATTCACGGACCAAACTTTTTTCAAATTTTTTTCATATTTTTCTGAGTAAAAAAGTCCTTTGCCACTTTTTACAAAACCCCTGGCAACCCAGCATTCACCCATCTTTCACTTGTACGGGTGAAAGATGGGTGAATGTTTAGAGGATTTCAAATGACTATTAAAAAGGTCTCGTGAGTGCAATTCCGAACACACAACACTCTCTAATGCTTAGTTACTAATAATAAACCATATATAAACAACAATAAATGCCTGATCGTGTAATTGAATAATTGTGAATAATACACAATATTTCGCGTTCGCGTATATCGCGTATATCGCGTATATCATGGCATACGCGGTCTCTGTAATATCAACGAGCGATCCAACGTCGATAAGTTAGAGTTAGACTATAGTTAAACTAATTG
>JAPYZL010202296.1:0-14302 GCA_030522825.1 Platygaster orseoliae | reverse complement strand
TTCGATTCTCATCGATAGCCGAGTCTGGCACACAGATAAGAGTCTCGATGGATTAGTGAGGTTCTCTCGGAACCCCGTTTCCAAAGTACGAACCCTGGGAAGAATACGAGACAGTCAAAATCATATTTTCGATTTCCTAACTAGGGAAGTGATCGGAAAATAATTTCATTCAGATATTAGCTACTAATACATAATTGTAGAGCGCTCAACAAAAACTTTTGAAAAATTTTGAAAAAATTGTTCATGTACTTTTTAACGTATTTTCAATTTCACGGAAAAACTAATAATCATATTATGTTGAAAATTTGTGGGAAACTTCGTCATACAATACTGTAGCGCGCATGACACGAATTTTTCAAATTTCTGTTTAAATATTGCATAATTTTGCAGAAAACCAACATTTACAGTAATAGGACGTTATTTGCATATCAATCTTATTTTTTCACCTTTTGATATCGAATATAGGCAAACAAATGGTGAAATTCTCTGAAAATCGTGAAAAAATGCAAAATTTAGAAAATCGTGAGTAGAAAAGCATGCGTTATTCTATTACGTTTTTCTTTTCGTTTTACATGACTAATTTACACCCTGTGGAATGATCAACCCAGTCACGCGTGTAAGGATGGTTGCTTGCCTGCAGGCGCTTTGTTGACTCGGGATCGCGTAATATAAAAATGCATGCTTTTCTATCAACAATTTTCTGGATTTCGCAATTTTTCACGATTTTTCGAGAGTTTCACCTTTAGTGTGCCGATATTCAATATCAAAAAGTGAAAAAAAAAAGATTGATATGCAAATAATTTCCTACTACTGAAATTGCGGGTTTTTTGCAAAATTATGCAATATTTGAACAAAAATTTGAAAAATTCGTGTCATGCGCCCTACAGAATTGTATGACAGAGTTTCCCACAAATTTTCAACATAATATGATTATTAGTTTTTCCATGAAATTGTTATTACGTTAAAAAGTCAATGAAAGTTTTTTTTAATATTTTTCAAAAACTTTTGTTGAACGGTCTATATTTACGTATGATTAGCAAATATCTGAGAGACAATTAATTTCCGATTATTTCCCTAGTCAGGATATTGAAAATACGATTTCAGATTCAAGATGCCGACCGCGCACGCCTCTGTGTCCCCTTAAGCTCGTGATAAGCTCAGAAGCTGAAGTTCTCAAAATCAGCATTATATCTCAAAAATTCAAATTTCACGGTGAATTTTCGCATTTTTACACCAATTTTAGAGTCTTTCAAAGGAAAACCTAACTTTTTCCGGTATAACAGTTCGAAATTCAGGAACTTAAGCTCGTGCTAGACTCAGAAGCTTAAGTTTCCGTAATTAGAAATATATCTCAAAAGTTTCAAATTTTATGGCTAATTTTCGCGTTTTTGCACCAATTTTAGAGTATTTCAACGGAAAAACTAACCTTTTTCGGTCGCACCGTTTGGAATATAGGAATTTAAGCTCGTGATAGAATCGGAAACTTAAGTAATCAAAAATAGCAAAATATCTCAAAAGTTTCAAATTTTATGGCCAATTATCGCGTTTTTTCACCAATTTCAGAGTATTTCAACGGAAAACTTAACTATCTCCGGTCTCACAGTTCGAAATCCAGGAACTTGAGCTCGTGAAGGCTCGGAAGCTTAAGTTCTCAAAATCAGCAGAATGTCTCAAAATTGCCAAATTTTATGGCCAATTTTAGCGTTTTCGCACGAATTTCAAGGTATTTTAACGGAAAACCTAACTTTTACTGGTCTGAGAGTTCCAAATTCAGGAACTTAAGCTCGTGATGGGCTCAAAAATTAAGTTCTTAAAATCAGCAAAATGTATCAAAAGTTTTAACTTGTATGGACAATTTTCGCGTTCTTGCACCAATGTCAGAGTATTTCAACGGATAACCTAACTTATTCCGATCTCACAGTTATAAATTAAGGGATCTAAGCTCGTGATAAGCGCAAAAGCTTGCTTTCTCAAAAATAGCAAAATATCACAAAAGTTTCAAATTTCATGGCAAATTTTCGGGTTTTTGCAAAAATTTCAGGGTATTGCAACGGAAAAACTAACTTTTTCCAGTCTCACAGTTCAAAATTCAGGATCTTAAGCTCGTGCTTGGCACAGAAGCACAAGTTATCAAAATCAGCAGAATGTCTCAAAAGTTTCAAATTTTATTACCAACTTTCGCGTTTTTAAACCAATTTCAGAATGTTTTACCGGAAAACCTAAGTTTCTCCGGTCTCAAAGTTCGAAATTTAGGATCTTAAGCTCGTGCTAGGCTCAGAAGCTTAAGTTCTCAAAATCAGAAAAATATCTCAAAAGTTTCAAATTTTATGGCCATTTTCGCGTTTTAGCACCAATTTCGGAATATTGCAACTAAAAACCGAACTTTTACTGGTCTCACAGTTCCTAATTCAGGACCTAAAGCTCGTGATACGCTCAGAAGCTTAAGTTCATAAAATCAGCGGAATGTCTCAAAAGTTTCAAATTTTATGGCCAAATTTCGCGTTTTTGCAGCAATTTCAGAGTACTTCAACGGAAATCCTAACTTTTATTGGTCTCACAGTTCCAAATTCAGGAACTAAAGCTCGCGCTAGGCTCAGAAGCTTGAGTTCTCAAAATCGCCAAATGTCTCAAAAGATTCATATTTAATTACCAATTTTCCCTTTTTTTCACCAATTTCAGAGTATTTCAACGAAAAACATAACTTATTCCAGTCTCACAGTTATAAATTAAAGTATCTAAGCTCGTGATTACCTTGGAAACTTACGTTCTCAAAATTAGCCAAATATCTCAAACGTTTTAAATTTTATGGCCAATTTTCGCCTTTTTGCACCAATTTTCAGAGTATTTCAAAGGAAAACGTAACTTTTTCTAGATTCATGATTGAGAAACTCAATCTCGTGCTAGGCTCAGAAGCATAAGATCATAATATCAGCAAATCATCTTAAGAGTTTCCAATTTTATTGCCAATTTTCGCGTTGTGGAACAAGTTTTAGAATATTTCGACGGAAAACTTAACTTTTTCCGGTCTCACAGTTCTAAATTTAGGATTTTAAGCTCGTGCTAGACTAAGAAGCTTTAGATCTCAAAATCAGCAAAATATCTCAAAAGTTTTAAATTTTATGGCCAATTATCGCGTTTTTGCACAAATTTTAGAGTATTTAAATGGAAAACATAACCTTTTTTAGTCGCACCGTTCCGATTTTAGGAACCTAAGCTTGTGCTAGGCTTGGAAGCTTAAGTTCTCAAAATAAGAAAAATATCTCAAAAGTTCCAAATTTTATGGCCAATATTCGCTTTTTTTCACCAATTTCAGAGTATTTTAACGGAAAACCTAACTTTTATTGATCTCATAGTTCCAAATTCAAGAACTAAAGCTCGTGCTAGGCTACGAAGCTTAAGTTCTCCCAATCAGCAGAATATATCAATAGTTTCAAATTTCATTAACACTTTACGCGTTTTTGCACCAATTTCAGAGTATTTCTACGGAAAACCTATCTTTTTACGGTCTCACAGTTCGAAGTTCAGGAACTTGAGCTCGTGCTGGTATTAGAAGCTTAAGTTCTCAAAATCAACAAAATATCTCAAAAGTTTCAAATTTTATTACCAATTGCCGCGTTTTTGCACCAAGTTCGGAGTATTATAACGGAATACGTAACTTTTTCTGGTCTCACAGTTTGAAATTAAGTATTTTACGCTCGTGCAAGGCTCAGAAGCTAAAATTCTCAAAATCAGCAGAACATTTCAAAAGTTTCAAATGTTTTGGCCGAGTTTCGCGTTTTTTTACCGATTTTAGAGTATTTCAACGGAAAACCTAACCTTTTTCGGTCGCACCGTTCCGAATTTTGGACCTTAAGCTTGTGCTAGGCTCGGAAGCTTAAGTTCTCAAAATTAGCAAAATATTTCCAAAGTTTCAAATTTTATGCCAAATTTTCGGGTTTCTTCACCAATTTCAGAGTATTTCAAAGGAAAACAAAACTTATTTCGGTCTCACAGTTATAAATTAAGGTATCTAAGCTCGTGATAACCTTAGAAACTTACGTTCTCAAAATTAGCAAAATATCTCGAACGTTTCAAATTTTATGGCCAATTTTCGCGTTCTTGCACTATTTTTAGAATATTTCAACGGAAAACCGAACTTTTTCCAGTCTCACAGTTCGAAATTGAGGATTTTAAGCTCGTGCTAGGCTCAGAAACTTAAGTTCTCAGAATTAGCAAAATATCTAAAAAGTTTCAAATTTTATGGACAATTATTGCGTTTTTGCACCAATTTTAGAGTATTTCAACGGAAAACCGAACCTTTTTCGATC
The DNA here is from genome assembly GCA_030522825.1 of Platygaster orseoliae. Lineage (NCBI taxonomy): Eukaryota > Metazoa > Arthropoda > Insecta > Hymenoptera > Platygastridae > Platygaster > Platygaster orseoliae. The sequence goes on along the minus strand of JAPYZL010202296.1, from coordinate 9,995 downwards.
GCACCGTTCCGAATTTAGGAACCTAAGCTTGTGCTAGGCTCGGAAGCTTAAGTTTTCGAAATACGCAAAGTATCTCAAAAATTTCAAATTTTATGGCCAACTTTCGCGTTTTTGAACCAATTTCAGAGTATTTTAACGGAAAACCTAACTTTTATTGGTCTCACAGTTCCAAATTCAAGAACTAAAGCTCGAGCTAGGCTACGAAGCTTAAGTTCTCCAAATCAGCAAAATATCTCAAAAGTTTCAAATTTTATTAACAATTTTCGCGTTTTTGCACCAATTTTAGAGTATTCCTACGGAAACCCTATCTTTTTCCGTTCTCACAGTTCTAAGTTCAGGAACTTCAGCTCGTGCTGGTCTCAGAAGTTGAAGTTCTCAAAATCAGCAAAATATCTCAAAAGTTTAAAATTTTATTACCAATTTTCGCGTTTTACCACCATTTTTAGAGTATTTCAACAGAAAACCTAACCTTTTTCGGTGACACCGTTTCGAATTTAGGAACTTAAGCTCGTGCTAGGATCGGAAGCATAAGTTCTCAAAACTAACAAAATATCGCAAAAGTTTTAAAGTTCACAGCCAATTATCGTATTTTTTCACCGATGTCAGAGTATTTCAACGGAAAACCTTACTTTCTCCGGTCTCACAATTCAAAATTCAGGAACGTGAGCTCGTGAAGGCTCGGAATCTTAACTTTTCAAAATGGCAGGATGTCTCAAAAGTTTAAAATTTTATGGCCAATTTAAGCGTTTTCGCACAAATTTCATGATATTTAATCAGAAAACCTAACTTTTATTGGTCTCACAGTTCCAAATTCAGGAATTTAAGCTCGTTATGGGCTCAGAGGCTTAAGTTCTTAAAATCAGCGGAATGTATCAAAAGTTTCAATTATTATGGCGAATTTTCACGTTCTTGCACCAATTTCAGAGTATTTCAACGGAAAACCTAACTTATTCCGGTCTCACAGTTATAAATTAAGGAATTTAAACTCTTGATACCTTCGAAGTTTGCTTTCTCAAAAAAAGCAGAATATCACAAAAGTTTCAAATTTCATGGCGAATTTCCGGGTTTTTGCACCAATTTCAGGGTATTTCAACGGAAAACTTAACTATTTCCGGTCTCACAGTTCGAAATTCAGGATCTTCAGCTCGTGCTAGGCACAGAAACTCAAGTTCTCAAAATCAGCAGAATGTCTCAAAAGTTTTAAATTTTATTACCCGTTTTCGCGTTTTTAAACCAATTTCAGAGTATTTCAACGGAAAACCTAAGTTTCACCGGTCTCACAGTTTAAAATTTAGGATCTTAAGCTCGTGCTAGGCTTAGGAGCTTCAGTTCTCAACATCAGCAGAATATCTCAAAAGTTTAAAATTTTATGTCCAATTATCGCGTTTTTGCACAAAGTTCAGAGTATTATAACGGAAAATATAACTTTTTCCGATCTCACAGTTCGAAATTCAGTATCTTACGCTCGTGCAAGGCTCAGAAGACTAAATTCGCAAAATCAGCAAAATATCTGAAAAAATTCAAATTTCATGGCCAATTTTCTCGTTTTTGCACCAATTTCGGAATATTGCAACTAAAATCCGAACTTTTATTGATCTCACAGTTCCAAATTTAAGAATTAAAGCTCGTGATACGCTTAGAAGCTTAAGTTCTTAAAATAAGCGGAACGTCTCAAAAGTTTTAAATTTTATGGCCAATTTTCGCGTTTTTGTACCGATTTCCGAGTATTTCAACGGAACACCTAACTTTTTCCGGTCCCACAGTTCGAAATCCATGAACTTAAGCTCGTGGTAGGCTCAGACGCTCAAGTTCTCAAAATCAGCAAAATATCTCAAAAGTTGCAAGATTTATTACCAATTTTCGCGTGTTTGCACCAATTACAGAGTATTAAAACTGAAAACCTAACCTTATTCAATCGCATCGTTACGGATTTTGGAACTTAACCTTGTGCTAGGCTCAGAATCTTGAGTTCTCAAAATCACCAAAATATCTCAAAATTTTCAAATTTTATGGCCAATTGTCGCGTTTTTTCACCAATTTCAGAGCATTTCAACGGAAAACCTAACCTTTTTCGATTCCAACGTTCTAAATTTTGGAACTTAAGCTTGTGCTAGGCTCGGAAACTTATGTTTTTAAATAGCAAAATATCTCCAAAGTTTTAAATTTAAAGGCCAATATTCGCGTATTTTCACCAATTTCAGCGTATTTCAACGGAAAACCTTACTTTTATTGGTCTCACAGTTCCAAACTCACGAACTTAAACTCGTGGTAGGCTCAGAAGCTGAAGTTCTCAAAATAATCAGAATGAAAAAAAAGTTTCAAATTTTATGGCAAATTTTCGGATTTTTCCACCAATGTCAGAGTATTTCAACGGTAAACCTAACTTTTATCGATCTCACAGTTCCAAATTCAAGAAATGAAGCTCTTCATTGGCACAGAAGCTTTAATTCTCAAAATCAACAACATATCTCAAAAGTTTCAAATTTCGTTCCCAATTTTCGCGTTTTTGGACCAATTTAGATTATTTCAACGGAAAACCTAACTTTTTCCGGTCTCAAAGTTATAAATTAAGGTATCAAAGCTCATGATAACCTCTGAAGCTCTCCTTCTCAAAATTAGCGAAATATCTCAAAAGTTTCAAATTTTATGGCCAATTTTCGCGTTTTGGCACCGATTTCAGAGTATTTTAACGGAAAACGAAACTTTTTCAGGATTCATAGTTCTAAATTGAGGAACTCAATCTTGTACTAGGCTCAGAAGCTTAAGTTCTCATAATCAGCAAATCATCTCAAATGTTTCAATTTTTATGGCTAATTTCTGCGTTTTTGCACTAATTTCAGAGTATTTCAATGGACAACCTAACTTTTTCTGGTCTCACAGTTCGAAATTCAGGATCTTAAGCTCGTGCTAGGCTCAGAAGTTCAAGTTCTCAAGATCAGCCAAATATCTTAAAAGTTTCAAATTTTATGTCCAATTTTCGCGTTTTTGCACCAATTTCAGAGTCTTTCAACGGAAAACCTAACATTTTCCGGTCTCACAGTTCGAAATTCAGGAACTTAAGCTCGTGCTAGGCTCAGAAGCTCTGGTTCTCAAAATCAGCAAAATATATTAAATGTTTCAAATTTTGTGGCTACTTTTCGCGTTTTTGCACCAATTTTAGAGTACTTCAACGGAATACCTAACCTTTTTCCGCACTACCGTTCCGAATTCAGGAAGTTAAGCTCGTGCTAGCTCGGAAGCTCAAGTTCTCAGAATTAGCAAAATATCTCAAAAGTTTCAAAATTTATGTCCAATTTTCGCGTTTTCACACCAATTTTAGAGTATTTCAACGTCAAACTTAACTTTTTCGGTCTCACAGTTCCAAATTTAAGAACTTGAGCTCGTGATAGGCTCAGAAGCTCAAGTTCTCAAAATCAGAAAAATATCTCAAAAGATTTAAATTTGCTTGCAAATTTTCGCGTTTTTGAACCAATTTTAGAGTATTTCAATGGAAAAACTAACTTTTTCCGATCTCACAGTTCGACATTCAGGATCTTATGCTTGTGCTAGGCTCAGAAGCTTACGTTCCTAAAATTAGCCAAATATCTCAAAAGTTTCAAATTTTATTACCAATTTCAGAGTATTTCAACAGAAAACCTTACTTTTTCCGGTCTCACATTTCGAAATTCAGGAACTTAAGCTCGTGCTAGGCTCAGAAGTTCAAGTTCTCAAGATCAGCCAAATATCTTAGAAGTTTTTAATTTTATGTCCAATTTTCCCGTTTTTGCACCAATTTTAGAGTATTTCAACACAATACCTAACCTTTTTCGGTCCCACCGTTCCGAATTTAGGAACTTGAGCTTGTGCGAGGCTTGGAAGCTTAAGTTCTTAGAATTAGCAAAATATCTCAAATGTTCCAAAGTTTTTGGCCAATTTTAGCGTTTTCGCACCAATTTCAGAGTATTTCAACGGAAAACTCAACTTTTTCCGTTCTCACAGTTCGAAATTCAGGAACCTCAGCTCGTGCTAGGCTCAGAAGCATCAGTTCTCAAAATTAGCATAATATCTCAAAAGTTTCAAATTTTTCCTACTAATTTTCGCGTTTTCGCACTGAGAGAAATGGGTGCTGCAATCAGCTAGCGCTTGTGGTAATTCTTGCTGATACTTAAAATGCTGTTAGACGGCAGCTCCATCAGCTTTGAATAATCGAAAGTTCAGCAACAACTCAAAGCTGGTGCAGGTTTTGATTGAATTGCGGTTCTTATACCGATATAAATTCTTACTCAACGCAGTTGAACAAATAAAAATCGACAAAATAATATAAACGCAATGTGTAGGTACATGACGCTTGGCGTCATTGTGTCAATGAACCTTGACGTTTAATTATTATAAAAATTGTGGGTGAAAATATAAAAATGGTTTCCAAGACCTTGCAGATTTTATTTTATTGTCCTCCTCATTACATTTTTTTTATTGTTTATTTATATGGATATTATTATAAAATGTAATATTTATTAATTTCACAATTTTTTCATTTATGATGTTTTTCTCTGCACATTTATTTTTTAATTATAAAATATCAGAAGCATACAGTATTTGTATACTCTTTTATGATATTATATGTTATTTAGTTGATTACCATAGTATTCAGTTTATTATAAGTAATCGTTTATAAAGCTCTACATACAAGAACGTTCTATAAGTTTCATCAGATTAACATTGCGTGTTCATTCTATTTTTCCCAATCAAATATCAATGTAAATCAGCACTCAAAGAAAATCAGCTTCAGCTTTGCCTTAGAGTTGATTCTACTTTAAGCCAAAGCTGAATCGGCTAAGTCCTGTTTACAACGTCGCTAAAGTTGAGCCAGCGACCTCTTAAAGAAAAGCCTGCATCAAATAACAGGTTTTTATTGGTCCGCTGAATTATTCTTAGGACGAGCAGGAACTGTCACAATAAGAGCTGATTGGAGCACCCATTTCTCTCAGTGTGCACCAAATTCAGAGTATTTCAACGAAAAACCTAACTTTTTCCGGTCTTACAGTTCCAAATGCAGGAATTTAGGCTCGTGATAGGCTCAGAAGCTTAAGTTCTCAAAATCAGCAGAATATCTCAAATGTTCCAAATTTTATGGCCAATTTTAGCATTTTTGCACCAATTGCAGAGTATTTCAACGGAAAACCTAACTTTTTCCGGTCTCACAGATCGAAATTCAGGAACTTAAGCTCGTGCTAGGCTCAAGAGCTTAAGTTTTCAAAATCAGCAAAATATCTTAAAAGTTTCAAATCTTTATTACCAATTTTCGCGTTTTTGCACCATATTCAGAGTGTTTCAACGGAAAACTTAAATTTTTCCGGTCTCACAGTTATAAATTCAGAAACTTAAGCTTATGCTAGGCTGAGAAGCTTAAATTCTCAAAATCAGCAAAATATTTCAAAAGATTCAAATTTTAAGGCCAATTTCAGCATTTTTGCACCAGTTTTAGAGTATTTTAACGGTAAATCTAACTTTTTCCGGTCTTACAGTTATAAATTCAAAAACTTAAGTTTGTGATAAGCTCAGAAGCTTAAGTTCTCAAAATTAGTAGAATATCTTAAATGTTTCTAAATTTATGGCCAATTCTCGCGTTTTTGCACCAATTTTAGAGTTTTTCAACGGAAAACCTAACCTTTTTCGGTCTCACCGTTCCGAATTTATGAACTTAACCTTGTGCTAGGCTCAGAATCTTAAGTTCTTAAAATTAGTAAAATATCTTTAAAGTTTACATGGGTAACGTGGCCGAGCGGTCTAAGGCGCTGGTTTAAGGCATCAGTCTCTTCGGAGGCGTCGGTTCGAATCCCACCGTTGCCATAATTTTTTTGCTCTTCATGACAACAACAATTTGTTGTTAATATTCTCACCTTTCTTAATCCATTTGGGAATCAAAAAATGAACTCTCACTCACATATTTTCCGAAACGAGAAGTTTTCCAAATCAAAAACATATTTTTTTGTTTCTTCAACAATTGACTTGTTGGGTTTTTCATTTCGTATACATGTATTTATACTGATATTATACAGGGTGTTTCGGGACACCCGCAATTACTGATAGCCAGAGATGAGATAGTTATGTAAATAAATATAAAAATATTTTTTTACATATTTTTATCTTTTTTTTTTTTTTTTGTTTAAATACATATTTTTTTGAATCGCTGCATAAATCCATTTTATGCTTATTTTTTAGGTCCGAAAGCATTTTTTTTCTTTGTAAACTTGCAAGTGCAGAAGCAGAAATATAATTTCAATTAAAATTTTATTGCCATGCTGTAGTAACTTATTCGAATGTTTAGTGTTTATTTGACAGCGCTTAATCGAATATATGCGTGTGCGCGCGCGCGTGTGTGTGTGTGTGCATATATATACTAGTGGGCTACGCCCCCTGCGCGCAAAGTGCGCCAACCCCATGTATTTTTTTTACTATTTTATTACTATTTTAGTTTTAAATTTTATCTAACGTTACTAATTTCTTTTTTCATAAAAAATAAGAATTCATAAATTGAACAGTTGATAATTTTTAAAATGATCAACATTTTTATCTTTTTTAAATTTTCCACGTGTCAATTATTAATAATTGAATAAGATATTGTTGTTCTTAATTTGAGATATAATTGAATGTAAAACAATTTGTTATTACTTTCTCAAGAAGAGAACGGTAATGTAATTGACACAATTATTAGTAATATAATACTTTTAGAGTGAATAATTGTATTTTCTATTGATGTGATTTTAATAATTATTTGTATATTTGGAATACCTTTTTTTAAGTATTTAGAAATATTTCAACATTAAGAACTTTTTTTCCATATTAATAATGCTTTATTATTGATGTCAGAAGAAAGGGAGAATTATGTAATTATTATTGAAGATTCGCGGTCCCTCGGTCTATGGACTGACCCAGACTGCCGTGGACTGCCGTAGACTGTCGCGGAGTGCCGTAGACTGCCGTGGACTGACGCGTCAAAAGTCTAAGTTCAACTTAGACTTTTGACGCGTTAGTCCACGGCAGTCTACGGCACTCCGCGGCAGTCTACGGCAGTTCACGGCAGTCTGCGCCAGTCCATAAACTGAGGGACCGCGAGGGATAATTATATTACAAAAATAATTCTAAATATAATAGATGACACTCAAAAATTTTTTGATATTACATTATCAAAATAATTCTCAATGTTACAGACTTTTCAATGCAATATCAAATCATTTTTTAGTTCGAAAATAATTTCCATCAAAAATCGAATTAAAAAAAAATATAAGTTTTTGTGATGCTAGGTATTAATATTAAATATTGAACTTAATAGAAAATATTACAATATTTTGGAAACTTTTCATGGTTTCCAGTGTAACTGAATATGAATTCACCATTTTTCTGTAAGAATAATTTGTTTAAAAAATTTATTAACCATTACTGCAAAAAACAGTTATCACGAGAGTGCTTGCGTGCTCATGTGAGTGCTCATGTGTGTGCTTTTCGTAGTTTGCGGTTTCACCGAATATGAATTTACCATTGTATTTGCAATGGTTACGCTTATAACCATTATACTATGTTATGGTAATATAAAGTTAAAATGGTTCAATGATGAATATAAAGAGTATTATACACATACTTTGGATATATATCAGAAAATTTTAATAAATTAATATAAAAATGAAATATATAAAATTAATAATAAAAGCAAAATAGTATAATGCGTATAAGTATACAACCATTATAACTATATTTTCCATACATGTTGATGTACAGAAATTTTCGTAGATGTTTTTTAACTTGAACATACATTTTCAGTTATTTTTTGCGAATTTTTCCAATTTTTAGTAATATTTTTAAGTATGTTATGATAATACACATTTAAAATGGTTCAATGATGATAAAGGATATTATACATATACTTTGGATGATATAACATGACTTCCCATGACCTCCCATGGGTTAACATGACTTTCCATGTCTTCCCATGGCTTTCCATGCCTTTTCATAGCTTCCCATGCCTTCCCATGGCCTCCCATGGCCTCCCATGAAAAGTCTTAAAGATTGGGGGGTAAACCATTGCTCTACAATCATTACCCATGGCCTCTAATGCATTCCCATGACTTCTACGCCTTCTCATGGCCTCCAATGCCTTACCATGGCCTTCCATGCATCCCCATGACCTCCCGTGACCTCCCATGACTTCTCATGAACTCCCATGAGTTCCCATGACTACCCATAGATTCCTATGCCTTACCATGGCCTCCCATGCATTTCCATGGCCTCCCATGACTTCCCATGACTTCCTATGACTTCCCATGGATTCCCATGCCTTCTCATGGCCTCCCATGAAAAGGCTTAAAATTAGGGGGTAAATTATTTTTCATCATTCTAACCTCAAAATTGCAATTTTGAAACGTTTTTGCTGCTCTTATGATGAAAAATACTGTTCGCACTCGTGAGCTACCCCCAATTTTGCCTCAGCCGATTTTAGCCCTCGCCTCCAGCTCGGGCAAAAACCTTCGGCCTCACCAAAATTGACTTTAGCTCCCGAGTACGAAAATAGCTATTATACACATATATATATATATATATATATGTGTGTGTGTGTGTGTGTGTGTGTGTGTATTAGTTACTACAGGTAATACAAATTAAAGCGATTCATTCGTTTTATTTTCTGTCATTTGTAAATAGACGTGTCAAAATTAATTTACTTTTCAAATTAAAAAGTGCAAACTGCCGAAAACAGCAAAACAGCAAAAGAAAGTGTGCGTGAATTTTTGAAACGAATGAGTCAAGAATATACCGGAATTTTTCGATCTGATGGGGTGGTGCTGTATTGTGTAGCGTGTGAAACCACAGTAAATGCATGACTATTATTTCAAGTAAAACAACACATTAGGACGCAAAAGCATGTCAATGCTATAACGCGAAGACAAGCAGCGCGAACACCAAATCAAACTTTACTCACACAATGCCAATCACCATCTGCAACTGGACCAAAATTAAATCATTTCAACATGCGTTTGACACAAACTTTCTTAAATGCCAATATACCTCTGCATAAAATTGATCATACATCTGTACGGGAGTTTATTTCTGAATTTACTCCGTACGAAGCCTCGTCGCAATCAACACTTCGTAAAATAGTACATTATGCTGCTAGGACCAGAAGTTCCACTCTTCATGGCGAGGTCCAGAGTTGCATTCCGAATCGTAGTGCTGAGGGACCGCCGCAGGCGGTCCCGACACGCGTGGAAATTTTTTCTGCCAATTTTCTCTGCCGTATTCTTGTCATTTCACTGCCTCTCTAAGCCTCTCTCTGCCATACTCTGCCTTTTGTTTACATTTTGTCTGCCATTACTCAGCTAGTGCAATGTGTGGAAATTTTCTCTGCCATTTCTTTGCCGCTCTCTCTGCCGTAACTCTAACTGTTCTTTACATTTTGTCTGTCATTACTCAGCTAGTACCACGTGTGGAAATTTTCTCTGCCATTTCTCTGCCTCTCTCGGCCATAACTGATGAAAACTTATTTTTTTTTTTTTTTAAATATTTCAAAAAAAAATTTTGGATTGAAGATATGTGTATAAGTACTGATGTACAATAATCTACGTCACTCAAAAATACGAACCTGTTATTGTAGCTAATTGGCCTCAGGCTTTTCAGATTACACACGAAAAGCCAGAGAACTTGGGCGCGATCCCCTCCCGCAACCCCCGAAGCCGCCTATTCTATACTCGCGTCGCTATTGGCCGAGCAAGGTGAACGAGACGATCGACGTTTCTCGTGTGTTGAAAGAGAAGGCAGATAACGTAGGACAGGTCCGGTTTTTGCGAGCCGAGGTCTGGGCTACCTGCTGTGCGAAAGATCATTAACGACCCCCGATTGAATAGAATTTTCATCTATTATTTTCGGCTCGAGCATTTCGGGCAAAATTTCCTTTTTCAATACTCGAGCAAAATGTTCCTCATTTCTCGTATCGCGTAAAATGTGCGAATTTTTTTTCTTAATTTCAG
>JAPYZL010202292.1:0-21714 GCA_030522825.1 Platygaster orseoliae | reverse complement strand
TGATAATCATCATTAACACATAATAATAAAAATAATAATAAGGTTCAAAAAATAATAAAATATAATAGGCTTCTGAACTTTTTGATACTGCAGTTTTTGAAATTCCAGAAATTGAAATCGTTGAAAATTGAAATAAATAAATTCAACATTAAAACACATTAAAAATAGTAGGACGAATAAATGAAATTATAGAATGATTTAATTCCGGATAAATTAAACTTTTTCAAAATTATATATTTTTTTATGATAAAGAAAGAAATTTTGTTATTGTAAATTGAAACTTTGAAAAAAACTGGGAAGGCGATTGAATAAAAACAACCGTTTTACAATGTAAAAGTTATAAATAGAATGCTTTAAAACTCGCATTGTTGAAAATAAAAAATTTTTTGCCTCACATTTAAAATCCAACATTGTGACGTGACACAGTGGGGGGGGGGGTCTACAAATTTGTGACACACTGTGACATAGGGGGGGAGGGGGTACAAAAAACGGCCAAAAAACCGTGACATCATTTATGGAAGCTCCCTTATTGGAATTGCATGGAGCATAAGTTTTGTTGAATTCATTGAGAAAATGAACTAGTTTTAAAGAAAAATCTGAAATTCTTATTAGAAGTTTTTAAAAGTATGAATAGTTGTAAAAATTTCGAAAATTTTGTAGAATCTCGGAAAATGATCATACGCGTTTTTGATTGGCTTCATTGTTATTTTTGCTTAGATTGTACATAATGAGGATTTTTGATTTTTCACTAAGAAGGTAAAAATATATCACAGAAAATTTTTGTTCATTTATTTTTAATGATGTTTTTGAATTGAATTTTATTATACCTATAATATGAAATTTTTTTATTATAAATTATTACTACTCTCAGACATTAAGTGAATCTATGTATACTTGAATAATTTATTATTATTTATCAAAATAATAAAATTATATTCACATACCGATGATAATAAATCTGTTGTACCTTAAAATCATATTTATGAATATTGAATTATACCTATGTTAAAATATTTCATACTATATTTTTGTAAATTCTCAAGTGTTAATTTCTTCGTTGGTGGTTTCCTGAAATTAGATTTAAAAAAGAATTTTTATACAGAAAAATATCAAAATATATCGTAGAATTCAGAAAATATTACTTTTTCGACTTGGCTATTTACACTTTATGTATTAAAGAGTTAAAAAAAATTAGTATAGTTTTGAAAGTCAAAAAATTCTGAAAATAACTTAAGAGTGTAATAAACTTTAAGATAAAAACATTTAAAGTAAATCAATCAATAAAATCGAAATATATTATATTATTTGAAATTAATTAATTTTTTCAATTTTTTTTTTTTTTGTTGATATTTTTTAGTTCTTTATTTTATGCATTATGTTTGAAATTTTGAAAAGTGTGATAAATTGAAAAATCATTTATAATTTATGAGACTGTAATGAATCCAGAACACGCGAAGAAATCGTTCGATTTTAGAAAACGTTCATGAAGGTTCTAGATAGTCTTATTGTTATTTTATTTCTTTGAAACAAAGATGACGCTGTTTTTTTATACTTAATACCATTTTCAAGAACTTAAAAGATTAAAAAAACACGAAAGATGTTCATGAATCCGATAAGCTTTATTTAAGTTCTTAAAGTTTTAAATACATGTTTGTATCATGGTAAAAATCGAAAAAATTCGTTTAAGCTTTAAAAAATTGTATTAATTTTGTTTATTGTGTTTATTGTCATATTCCTTTTAAATATGTATGATAATATGTAACTCATTTTTAATTAGAAATATTAAGTTCTCAAAAAGTTTTGAAAAATCTCTAAAAGTCTTCACAAAAAATATGAATTTTCAAAAAAATACATAAATTACTAAAAAAATTCTAATTGGTGTAAGCTTTTTCAACTTTTGTAAAATTATTTTCAAATGTTTAGATCCTTGATGATAAAAAACATTAGGGAATAAATAAAATTACATAAAATTATTGTAAACTTTGTGAATTGTATTTATGATCCGTTTATGTTAAATTATATGTATGGATATGTAACATTTGTTATTTTATATTTTTTATAATAATGGACATTGAATAAATTCATCATATTTAAAAAATGTAAATTATGTAATATACGAAGGTCTCCACGAAAGAGTTCTAACACAACTCCCCCCCCCCTCCCCATTGTAAATCCGCCACTGGATTATATAATGTACGAAGATTAAGAAATATGAAAAATTCGAGAAAAATTCAGTATTAAAATGTTGTCAGTGTATTTTATAAATTCACTTATATTTTATTGTAGTTCAGCCAGAGATATCTTTCAATCATAAGCCTATAGTAAGTCTCAGTCACCCATCACTTAACATTATATAATTCAAAAATTTACCCCATAGTTTCCTATTATGAGTTCTTTATCAAACAGTACCATTCTCTTGTGATATTGTTAAAATATAAACAATACTTGCAACATTCCTGCATTACTTTAACTGATCGCATTCCACGTCAAAGCCGTCCATTGGACGCCACACGAAAGAACGAGAATAAATTGGAATCACGGAGATAATCGCTGCCATTGTTCCGCGCGATTGGTTCGCGTTGTGAAAAATAATTCGACAATCTCCCATCATGAAAATAAATACCGCTGACTCGTTTTATTGAGTAAATTCGTTCATCGCTACTACTATCAATAACAATACATATTCCGCACGAGCTTGTGAGCACCGTAATTGGCTGCTACGTAAATTGGCAATGTCAGCTACCACAATTCATTCTACGATCGTAACTGCCAGAATTTGCGGCAGGGCACATGCGTTCGACGCCGGGCCAGCGGTATAATTTACGACGTAGGTAGGCAAAATATGCGAGATTTTATTTGTAGATTTTGGCCCCGAACAGGACAATCGCTGGTTTTCGTACACGAAATATAGAAAAACGATTTGCAGGGGTGGCAGTAGATGTGCGGATGGTAGGTAGAGATACTCATTTGGAAAATTTTTGACGGGTTAAAAATTAAAATTAAAAAATTAAAATACCCGAAAACACTCACTGAAAAGTATACAATTTGAAGATTTTAGTGGTGCCGAGTTTTTAGAATTCTCCATTAATTACGAAATTGATAAAAATTAATTAAAGTTGGATCTTGATACAAAATTTTGTATAATCAACGAATTTTTTCAACGTTTTCTTGGATTCTTCTCATTTTTGACAATTTTCAGTTTTTGGTGTATTTTTTACTTTAATGTAAAGAAGATTCGAAATTTTTAAATTTATTGACAATTTTGAAGATTAGGAATGATTTCATATTTTTCGATATTTTTGAAATTTAGAACATTACCCAGACTTTCCAAAACTTTTCAAATTAACTAAAAATTTGTCGAAAACATGAATGTTTTTCGTTATTTTTTGAACTTAAATTTAATAAATATTTCCAATAAATAAATATGAAAAAACAATAAACTTCTTTTTTTTTGGATATATTTTAATAAACGTATTCATAAAATCTTAGAATATCTTCTCATATTATACAAATTTATTGAAAATTGACAATCTTAAGGATTATGAATGATTTTGATATTTTTCGATATTTTCGAAATTTTGAACATTACACACACTTTTCAAAACTTTTCAAGTAAAATAAAAATTTGTCAAAAATTTAAGGGCTTCCGTTATTTTTTAAACTCAAATTTGATAAATATTTTTGATGAATGAAAATGAGTATGAAAAAACAATAAATTCCTTTTTTTCTCAATATTTTAATAAACGTATTCATAAAATCTTAGAATATTTTCTCATATTATATAAACTTTCAAAATGTTGCAAAATTATTCACAGTTTACCAAATTTTCAGAGTTTTTGATTTGTCGAATTTCTTCGGGTTTCGAATATAATAAAAGTTCTTTAAAATATTTCAATTTTGACAAGAATTTGTTCGAGCTATCCAAATTTCTCTTGTTTCTGAATTGTTTTAAGATATCCGTTGAAAAGTAAAAAAAAAAGTATCTATAATTCGAAGAAATGTGATAATGATTACGATCTACAGAATTCATAAACATTTTCTAATATTTTTCTAATATAACAATTTTTCAACATTGTCTGTTATTTGATGAATTTTTTCATTTTTGTATGATTTTCAAAAATCTTTAAAATTTACACTCTCGATTTATTACTCAGAATTTTCAAATTCTATGAACTTACACAAACTATGAAATGATTTCCCAAATTGTATGAAAAATTGATAAACTTTTTTTTCGTATTTTTTCTATAAATCGAATTTTTTTTTTTTATTTTCATTCAAAAATAAAAAAAACGTTATGCATATTTCGAAGAATTGTAATACTAAACCCAATCTGCTAAATTAAGAAAGACTTACTTATATATTCAAATTTTTAGAAGTGTTCAGCATTTTTCAGAATCTAAAAACTTTTAGCTTCTTCCAATTTTCAAAGAATTTTGAATTTCGAACGTAATACATTTTACTCAAAATTTTCAAAATGAGATAAGAATACGTTTCCATCTATGCGATTTTACCTAATTTTTTTTCATTTTTTTAGTTTTTCTAAAAAAAATTTGAAATCATTGTGCATATTTCTTAGAAAAAAAATACCGAATTCATATACTATGACGAAATTGAATAATATTCTTTGAATTTCCTAAAATTCCTGGATTTCCTTGAATTATTGACAACTCCCAAAACTCCTAACGTTCATATCATTCAACCATTTCAAATTCCGGACATAATACAAACTACTCTCAACTCACCTTATTTCACATAAATTTACCCAACTAATCAAATTTCGAAAAAATATTCAACACTTTCCAAAGTTCTCAGTTTTTTAATTAAAACAAAAAAACCATCACCCATACACGAAAAAAAAAAACTTAAAACTCCCTCTCCTCATTCCTCAAGTGTCAACTCACTGTAGTGCAACAGAGACACATAGAACAGTAACTGAATGAGAGGAAGTGAGACAAAATGAGAATCCAATTCGGTTGACTCGAAAAAGCGTTTATTCGTTATTTGACTAAGCCAAATATTTGGTTTACTCTAACAATTTTTCACTTCAGACAAACAAATTTCAATTTACTTTAAAATATGTTCAGTTCCGACAAACAAATTCAAGTTAGCAGAAACATAAATTTTTCGATTAAACAAATATTTTTTATTCTAAACTAAAAATTCATTGAGGCCAACCAGATAAAACCTCAGTCAAATAACGACCAAACGTTTGTTTGAGCCACCCAAATCGGTTTTTCAGCGCAATTACAACCAACCCGATAAAATGGCATTCCGCCACCCCTGCGGATGATCATCGATCCCTTACCCTCTGGAGCGCACAATAACTTGTGACTTACTTGCAGACTCAATAGCCTGACAATGCGAATTAAGAATTCGACCAAGCTAATGATAAATAGATGGTCTCGGTACTTGCGAGCGATACTCGCTCAGGCTAGAGAGAGGGCATTTCGAGAGGCTTTGTACAATAAATTCAGCGAAGCTACATTGTGTTCGGAAGCGGCATCGTCGTGACTGTTGACTCGCCGATGTATTGTTGGGAGCACACCTTTTGTGCCGGACACACTCGTCACAAACAAACATTCGCACACTCGGTACACGTACAGTGCTACACGTAGTGGAACCAAGCTTCAGTTAATATAGTCGTGTACGCTCGAGCCGCAGCTGCCGTTTGACAATGCATTCTACGACCCCAGATATATAATAATATACTCGTCCTTGCCTGGGAGCACTTCATCAAAGTGACTAGGATGCACTGGGGTGGGTCAGGACGTGCTCGCACACCGCTCTCCGTGAGCGTAAATAGTTTCAATATCATACTTTGCGCGCTGCAACGCGGCACTTCCAAGGCTTTCATTTGCCTCAACACGCGAGCGCTAATGCATTAATAACCACTCACCTCGCACGTGGAAGGTGCCATATCCTCCGGGGTCTCGGATGTGCGTGCCTTAATGTTTTATGAGTTGTTGGTACCGAGTAAAATCAGTTGAAAAACAGTTCGAAAGGACATTTCTTCTCGATTTTCGGAGCATAAAATTAAGAAATAAAAAAAAAGAAAATTCTTGAAATTCGAAATTTGGAAATTTTTAGCTTTTCAAGAGTAAAATGACGGAATGCACGAAATCGAATTTTCCAATAAGTTATTTTCTTAGAAAACCCAAAATACTAAGGATAAATAGGAACCACATTATGAAACAAGTTTTTCCTTTTTTTTCAACTTTAGAATAAGCAAGGGTTTGATTTTACCTGATTTTAAGGATTGGAATGAATAAAGTAAAATAAATTCAAAATTTTATGAAGGTATGTTAAGGCCATATTTGTAAGAAAATTAAAGAATGGTTTTCACATGTTTTTTTAAATTCATAGTTTTTGTAAACTCGCGATTGGTTATAACTGTTTTGTGTTTTGATTTGTAAGGATCTTGAAGAGGAATTGGCTCTGAGTGATCATTTCTTTTAGACAAGTTTTTCTTTGTAAGAGACTTGTTTTATTTCACTTTGATTTATATTTTTTCAGTGTAATTTTGTATTATAATTTTAATGGTATTTCTTATATATTAGGTTATTAGAATTCAATGACCAAAACTAATTTTCCGCCTACTGATCATTTGTATATTTACAAATAAATACGTAAACAATTATAGTGAAAATTTATATGATTATTCAAAATTTACACGATGTTATACATAGCTCGTATGATAATTTTCACATACTTTTCAAAAACTTGATAACACACATTCATGTATATAAAAATATATTTGATCCTGTATTTATTTTCATTCGATCTTCATGAATATATATGTATAACTTCATTTTCTCCTCTCCTTCAAATTATATCTCTTCATTGAATTTCTCTATTTCCTCTGACGCTGTTATACAATTCTTCCCCTCACCCCTTTTACCAAACAAATCGACTTCAACCCTTCAACCCAAATATTTCCTGACTCTCCAGCGAGTCTTTTTTCAAGAACCGCGAAGTGATTGATAGCGTGAAACATTGTGAAATCATCATTTGAAATGTTGCGCCAACACATCTTTACACTGAATAATTCACTTTTTACCAATTTTTTAAGTGATGTTTTTTATTGGCGACGTTTCGATCCTATGATTTCAAATCTTTAACTGGAAAATCATTTTTTGAAAAATTTTCAATAGTTTATGTTGTTTGGAAAAATTATTGAAATATTTCGAATACTGTCACAAATTCTAATGAACTCCGGAAATTGCTTAGACATAAAAATTTTCGTGAAATTGAAAAATGATATTTTAATAATTTTCCTTTGAAGGTTGCACAATTTCGATTTCCATTTTTCAAGTGAAAAAACTAAGAACCTTGAAAGGATATTAAAAATAACGTCGAGTCTTACAGAGCTCAACAATTTCTGGAAAAATTCAGAACATTTTTAATTGTTTGTAGTATGAAATTTGAACTTTTAAAAATTTTGAGAAATTTTATAGAACATGATTCATGTCCAAGATGAAAAGTAGTTTCAAAAACTTTATCAAATCTCATAAAATTTAACATATATTTTTCCGATTTGATTTTTATCACATGTATCTTGAAAAAATGTTAGAAATGTTTTTTTCCATTTTCCTATGAAAATCCAGATAACTTATAATTTTAAAAAATTCTATGAAATCACTACGAATTTGACAGATTCTTTTGGGATTAGGAAACTTTCGAAAATTTTTTATTAATGTCAAATTTTTCTTTAATTTCTAAAAATTAAAATACATTGAAAATTTTGATGATTAGAAATGATTCTCGGAAATCAAAAATTTTCAATTATATAAGACGATGCCATTAAGTTTTGCAGGTTGTATTTATCATTTCATTTATTCGAAACATGCATGGCAAATTTTGATTATTTCTCAATTAGAATTTATCAAACTGTATATAGATTTTAAACATTCCAAAAGGTCTGAACGAATAATACTAATTTAAATTTTATTTCTAGAGTTTTGCATAGTTGATGTTATTTTTTAAAGATCGAAAATTTAAAAAAAAATTACTCATTGAAAACATTAAAGATTGACGACAATTCTAAAAAATTTCGAAAAATTCTCAAAGTTTGAAAAACCTTCATAAATTCTGTTGATTTTTAAATATCATATGGAAAGAAATCTTTAGTTCCAGCAACCATGTATTTAGTAAAAAATGGAAGAACCAAAGTTTCGGTTATGAGAACCAAAATTTTCAGCATAATCACAAATATAAAATTTTTTTAACGAAATCTATTGTTGAAATGAACAAAACTTTAGTCCTCATATCCAAAACTTTACTTGATTCATATTTTGCTAAATGATTTGGTTGCTGGAACCAAATATTTCTTTTCAAACAAAATATTTTTCCAGAATATTTATATTTTTTTTAACTCATAGAGCTTTTTTCATAATCCTTGTAAGTAAGAAGAATTTTCATAAATTTGGAATGTTATTATAAGTTTGTATTTTCTTCGAAATTTTGGAAATTCCAAGATCGTAAATTCTCAAAATCGTGGAATTCCAGAAAATGTCCATAATCTACATGTTCATCGATTAGTTACGAATTTTCTCAGATGATTCATAAAGATTAACAAAAGAATTATGATTCTTTATTTTAAGTTTCCTACTCGTAAATGAGTCGTGTTTGATGATAAAAATAAATTTAATTAGATTAGAAAGAATGTAACGCTAGAGAAATTTGCTTTCAAAGGCCAAAAAAGTTAGTTTCTGGCGACATAAGGAAACTCGGGCGAGTGCTTGTTTGAGGCGAGCAGTAAGATAAAATTATGGGATTAGCGAAGCATGGCGCCACGTGGGAAGAAGCGCTGTGTCCCATGATAGCGACATATTGTTCCCCAACGGCTCTTTGACTAAAGTGCCCGGCTATCAGTTGGGCGTAATTCTAAAACTGCTCCAGAATTTGTCTTCGTAATTTGACAGAGTCGATTAAAAGTACCCTCGAAACTATAAATCGAGTGCTTAAAAAACATAAAAATTAAGTAACTCATACGTGAATAACAAAAAAAAAAAAACATTGCAATTCATATTTATCGCGATGGAAGGATTTGAGATGCAACATGTCAATTTTCTATTAGTGTGAAAAAAATCAATTTGTTGAGTGTTCATTATGAAAAAGTGGCTTTGGGAGGAATTTACGCAATTCAGTATGCGAGAGAAGCGTTCAGTGAAGAGAGGAGAAAACGAGGGGGAAGTGGGTGCTCTGGTCTGGAACCACAAACTTTTATGTTGGCATTACTTTTATACGCGACTTTATGCCGAGTATCCCATCAAATATATGACTCGCGTTTCGACTTCCCCCGAGCACCTCTATTCTGCCTAAATTATTGCGAATAAAACTTTACACTCAAATTACTTTCGCGCCAACTTTATCGTACTCGTAAGAGGCACATAGCAAATTTAGAAATTTTGTGGAAGGGTGAAGTTGATATTAGAATACTGCGTTGTAAAGATGTTCTCATTTCAAATGGTATGAGAGAAATTGTGTGTTTTTTTCTCTTTTTCAGTACTGCGTTTTAGTTTTACGAAAGAATAGAAAGTTTTTTTATAAAGAATAAATTGTTTCTTCATTTTTAGAAAATAGTAACGAAATTTTTTTTTTTACCATAAACATATGTAAAATTATAACAATGTCTTCTCAAAGCATCGATTTCTGTAAACAACGTCAAAATTTTGCATAAACAAAGTGTGGACCCGAACACAGAAATTCTTCATATTACACATCAATTACATGAGAGTCAGCTACTCTTTACAATTTCATATAAAAGGAAATAACACCACACATCATTTTTTTTTTAATACAGAAACACAAACGCTATAAATTCACGTTGTTAAAGTTATATCGCGAAGCATTACAACTGGTCGCGAGAGGATTGCGGGGGATAAAAGGGCTTCGGGAGGATTTAGCGGGTTCATGGCAGATGTTCCTTGGTGGCACTTCTCGTAACTCGGTTGCAGCGGAACTGCCGCAGCCCGAACTCAAGGGATTTCGCTCTATGTTCCAGCGCCGCCGTCGCGGATATATACAATACGTGACTCGCTCTTTGGCTCTTGTACATCCCGCGAAATCGCACAATGCTCGGAAAAGGTGTGTTCTAGTATTCCGTCGTCTCGGGATGTTCATTCTCATAATGTACCTCGCCGACTTTATCCTACACTTTTCGAGAACAAAGGAAATTGCTCTCAACACTCTCCCTTTGTTCACAATTATCAGAAGGGCCCACATTTACAGCACAAACACTGTATTCCGGACAGTTACTTGATGAAAAGTAACTTAAGCACTTCTAAACAAGTAATATAATGAAGTTTTTCGTCACTTGAATTTTTGAAGTTCACAGAAAAAAAAGGATTTGATGTATTAGCAAAAAGATGTGCTGTTAGAACACAATTTGACAGAACGAGTTTTTTCAGCTGCAGTAGATTATTTTTTTGTCACTAAAGTACAATCTTTTTTTTCTGTATTTATATTGAAAAATATTAGTTGAAGTTGTTTTATATTCTACTAAAATTTCAATATTTTTTTATATAAATATATACATAGTTTATGTTGAAGTTATATTTAAGATGGAAATTAGTATTTTAATTCAATAATTTTTTTCTCAAACGAAAAGGCGTGCCAACTTGTTTTGAGCATGTAGCCAGTTGGCAACATACACGGCGTAATTTCCGACTAGAATTGATTAATTTACTTATTTTTCATACGAAGAACTACTTTTCGATTTCGTTTGTTTGTTAAAAAAACAATATGACACTTAAATGATTTCCTGAAGCCACAAATGGATTGAGCAAATCAACAATCTATGCAAAGGAAAATTATTGGGAAATTGATTTTCTTGTTCCGATAGCTACATTTCTGGTAACAGTGACTATATAAACTTGAGGTAAATGTTTTGTATATTCTGGTAATAGGAAATAAATTTTGTCAGTTAAAAAAAGGCTTGACTAGACAAATAATGTTTGAGTAAGTAGAAAATTCGTAGACTGTAGTAGCTGCAACTAGATTTTGTGGATGAAATATTTAAAGTTAGGATAAATATTTCGTCACCATAAAATGAAAAATTCTTACATTAGAATGATACCTTGAAATTGTGATTCATATTTTTTTGTTGTACTCGAATCAACATTAAATCGCCAAAATTATAAAGTTCAACGGATTCAAAACTTTAAATTGTAATCTTACAGCGATGATTTTTTCGGGCAAAAACTTTTTTAATATCAAATTATGAAAAATATTTTAGCTGGAGTTTAAACTTGAAAAATTTACAAGTATTTATTATAATTAAAAATTTAGAAATAACAATCTTATGTTTTTTTAGATATCATGTTATACAATTTGATTCATTGATCAATTTTTACTGTTTTATTCTCAATGTTTATCACACTTTAAGTTATTTTCGCAATTCTTCAACTTTCAAAATTATATGTCAACATAATTAATAATTGCTAACAAGTATTGTATTAAACATTTCAGGGAATTTTTTTTGACCTATCAATTTTCAGTTGTAAAGTAAAAAAAAAAAGAAAACGTTGAAAATTATATCCATAAGTTCCTTATTCTCAGAACTCTCCTGGAATATGTAGACAAAATAACCAAGTCAAAAATATTGGAACTTTTGAATTTAGAATTTATTTAAATGTTTTTCGATAAAAAAATTCTTTTTTTTTCTTATTACAATAAACCATCAACGAAATATTCAACATATCAAAATTTACAATATTATTTATGTTTAAGTGTACTACATTATATAAAAAATTTAAGTTTGAAAAAGTTGATGAGCTCTCATTAGCAAAAATCGATAGTACATGGCCCCAAACGCATATATGTCGGAGCGTTTTCAAAAGTTAGCTGTTGTTTACGAGTAATTAATTATTAAAAATTCTAAATCAAAAACCGTTTATCTCCCTCAATTTTCATCCGATTTTGGAAACGAAAAAAGGAAAATCGCTCTTTTGAATTAGGGAACCTATTATTGCTGAAAAGTTTGCGAGAAATTGCATTTTTTTTGCAATTTTTCGCAAAAATTTTTGCATTATTTTGAAAGTCTGCAAAAATTTTCGTAAAGTTGCATTATCGGGAATAATAATAATTGATGACTTTAATAAAAAATTTTCTAAACTTTATTATTTTATAATCTTTAATATTATAAATCAACTTGAATGAAAATTTTAATAAAAATAAATAATTAATGACTTTTTCACGAAAATGCAACTTTGCTAAAACTTTTACAAACTTTCAAAAAAATATTTAAAAAATTTTGCAAAAATTGCAAAAAAATGAAACTTCTTGCAAATTTTTCAGCAGAAATAGATTCACCAATTTAAGAGAGCGATTTTCCTTTTTTCGTTTTAAAAATCGGATGAAAATTGAGGAAGTTATACGATTTTGAATTTTGAATTTTTAATAATTAGTTACTCGTAAATAAGAGCTAACTTTTAAAAATGCTCCGACATATATGCGTTTGGGGCCATGTACTATCGATTTTTGCTAATGAGAGCTCATCAACTTTTTCAAACTTGAATTTTGTTGCACAGTGTTATATATTCGAATACAATGTTATATTCATAATTAAAAATTGAATGGAAAACAGATTCAGAAACATCAATACGTGAAAATTATTTTATTACATTAATAAATATCATTATATTTTATCATTATGTATTAATTAATCAATGTTGAAAATTTATAATAAATAATTCATAACAATACAATTTTATAGTGTAGATTTAATGAAATTCAATATAAAAAAATTTTATCATTTATGAAATTTGGAGGTTACAATCAAAAGTATGGAAAATTAGATATTTTTGCCGTTGACTTATTATTTACTTATTTTTCTATCATTTTGAAACAGAAATCGTAAATCGATTTCCTCCTCTGTTCTTAAAATTTGAAATATATATTGAATTTCAAATGCAGTTTTTTTAAATATCTTACTCTGCAGTTATTAGTTTGAATTTTAATCTAAGCCACACTTTACATTTAAAAAAAAAAACAACAATGGAAAATCGTTCATGATTTTTTATTTTTCAAAATCTTCCTAAAATGTAAAAATTTCTACTTTGAAATTAAATAGTATGTATATCTAGAAGTCAGGATTTACTCGTGGCACTTTTTACATTTTGCTGATACATTTATACAAAAAAAAACCGAAAATTTTCGAACTTCTAACCCCATGATACGGCACTTCTGTGTTCACCACTGATCAAATCATTCATATTAAAGGGTAAAGCACCCCTCGTAATTAAGATAAACAGCCTACCTGCACGCGCGGTCTTGATAACGTGAAACCTGCGATCACCGTGACCCCATAACATGATAAGGATCGTTGCTAATTGTTGTGAATTGGTGAAGGTGGTGGATGAAAGAGGGAACTTGGGCAACAGGTGTCATCTGATTGATCGCCGTTGCTCGAAGCCCCCGTGCGATTACCTAGACCGCAAACACATCCACGACAACGGAAGACTATACGTCAAGCTGGTGCAAAAAGTGACCGCTGTAGATATATTTTTCACGCGCTAACGAGCGCTATCCAAATACGTGACCGCCAACGATCAAAGTTAATCTGCCACCACATTAGCTTGTACCTCCCACACGGGAAAAAAAGAATTTGACAGGACGAACTTTTTCTGCAACAGTAGCTGTTTTTTTTGTTGCCTCAACAAATCTTTTTTGCAGCCAGTGCACAATTGCTGTGAAATCGGATTTTATGCATAATGATTGTGCTCTGGCAACAAAAAAGAGTTATTGATGTATCAAAAAATAAATTGCTGCTGCAAAAAAAATTCGCTCTGTCATGTGTTGAAACAGCACATCTTTTTGCTGTTACAGCAATATTAAATTACTTATAATTTTTAAATAATTTTAAAACTAATTACTTGAAATCTAATTTTTTAATAAATCGCGTCAATTACAACAAAATTTCGTATAATAGGAACTTTACATGGAATTTGTACGAAACGACAACTTTCGACGCGAAAAATTGACCTGGAAACGACAATTTTCGGAAAAATTCGGGAAAAATCCTTTTTTTCCATGCACAAATTTAAATTATTATCGAGTTTTATTTCGGCAATACGGTTGATGCGAAGAGACAAATCGTTCGTGGCTTTGGAAGTAGAACTCGGAAAACAAACACTTTCCGTTGAATAGCGACAGGCGAACAGCAGTATGAATGATTGGCGCTCGCAGTCGTCAGTTTCAATTATGTCGCAAACGCTCGCAATGCGCTATTCATCTCACTGTCGGGGATTAATGTCAAGAGTCTGTTGCGAAAAATGGATTCTCTTCGTTCCAACAGGTCCTTACTACGGAACTTGAGGCCAGGAGTGGGAGGTGCTTAAGTGCACGTCCGAAGAATTTCACGATAAATTTGGAGATGTGTTGCGAGTTTTCTTGCGGATTTATACGATTTTTTGATGGGACATAAATTGTTTTTGTCAATTTTATTTAATATTTATGTCACTATGAGTAAATTAAAATTTTTTTTTAGTCGAGTATGATATTACTACTAACATTGAATGATTTGGAGACTTCAAATGCAAAATTTTGAAAAAATGGCAGTTTCTTTATCAGCGTGTGATTTTGGTTTTTTCTAGCATTGTTCGCAACAAAGCCGCAGAAAGAGCAAAGGCAAGCCACAATATGCAGCAAGGTCAAAGTCAAGGTCAAGGTCAGGGTCAACCGGGCTCCGGTGGTACCGGATCAGTATCAGTGATAGCCCATGCTCCTGCAACAGGTCATTCTGCAGCCGCCTTTGACATGGTGGACCATAATGACCTGTCACATCCAAGAGGTGATTATTTTTTAACTTACATATTTTGATATTTAATTGCAAAATTATTGTTTTAACAATAAAGAACCGATGACGAATTGGTGATTGGTATATTTTTGAAAAGTCTATATCCATGGTGATGGAACATAATACATATTTTTGATGGGTGGTACTTGAGATTCAAACAACGAAAAGAAAAGAAATTATTGTAATTTTTCTTTGAAATATGCATGTCAATATTTTTGCATTTTTTATAAAAATCTGGAGAACTTGAAATGTATAGAAAAATTGTGTAAAAAATTATGATGTTAGACAGTTTTTTGTAAAATTGTGTCGAAAAATTGGGAAACAATGGAGATATTTAACGTTTACAATATTTCTGGAAAATTAGAAAAATTCGTAGATCTTTAGATAATGTGTGTCCATTTTTGAATAAATATAAAAAATTTTGTACATTTTTGAATAAATATATGAAAAACGTGGAGACGATAGAACAATTATGAAAAATCATGATGAAATCGATTAGTTGATTTAAAACTTGATAATTTCTGAAAAATTTGAATTTGGTTAGAAATTTTTAAAATTCTAAAAAACCAAAAAACCTGATTTTGAAGATAGCTAAAAATTTTAGAAAAACTTACAGAATTAGCGGAATTTTAGACAACTTTTTCAAACTTTGTTAACTTTGTGACTGATCATATTTCTTCGAAATACGTATAACGATGCATTTTATTTTCTTCAAAAACAAAAAGAAAACTTGAAAACTGTAAGAAAATTACAGAAAAGCCTAATAAATCGACGAACTTCTGTAAAATTAGGAAAAATCGGAATTTTGCAATAAATTGCTCAAAGTTAGGAAAAATTCTAAAAACTTAAAAACGCTGAAAATAATGGAAGGCTGCCAATAAATTTGAAAAATTTTTTAAATTGGTATGATTCAAGTAGAGATAATAAACTTTGAAATCGCGCTAATTTTTATACTTTTTTAAAGTGTGCATGACAATATAACTTTCGTTTTTAAGTAAAAATATTAAATTTTCTTAAAGTATGAAGGAATCACGAAAAATCTTAATTATTTGGACAATTATTTATGAAATCAACAAAGTTTCGATAAGTTCATATTATGCTCAAAATATCGATAATTTTCTTAAATTTCGCAAGCATTGAAAATTTTTAAGGATGTCATTGGAACTCAAACTTCCAAAAAGGTTGTACAACTTTAGTGACTTTTTTGAAATCTTTCAGTTCGTCTTCATTGCCATATTTCTTAGAAATGTGTATAACAACGCTTTTTTATTCTTCAAGAAAAATAAAAATCATAAATGAAATATCTCCAAATAATGAGATTAAAATAGGTCGTACAAATTTTCATAAAACTAAGAAAGTATTCTCGAGTTCAATTATATTCCAAATTCTAAAACTTAAAAATTTTTGAAACTTCGAAAACTTGAAATTATAATGATAATTTTATAAAATTTTGTACAATGTGCTTGAACTTTGTCGAGTATGTTTATTATCATATTTTTCCGAAATATGCATAATAATTTATAAAATGATAAAAAATCTTCTCAAGTTTGACCAACTATTAAATAAATTCACAAGTCTCGAAAATTTTGTATTACTCATTAAAAATTTCGGAAATTCTGAACAAATAAGAAAAATTATCATATTTTTGTATATTTATTTTTATTCAGAAAACCGGCAGCAGAAAACCGCTTACAGTATCAGTGGTATTCTAGGAATACCTACTCACCATCAGGACCCTAATGGCAACAGCATCAAAAGAAAACGTTCTGATGATGGTAACGTTGAAAAAAACTTACATTTTCTTTTTCTTCTGACCTTCTTAATTCATGAGAAGCGGAATCCAATACATAAATATGCGATCACAATCTACAATCCCAATAAACAAAAGTCATGAATCCTGCAATAAACTGCCCCTGGAAGTTTTGGATGTTTATCCAATAGCTGCAAGTACATTCCAGTGAATAAATCCATTACTTCACAAAATAGAAACACATTTTTACTTAAAACATTTCCAATTATTGTAAATAAATTCAGGAACACATCTGATACGATCACCAATATCAGTGTAATTCCACTATTTTGAATTAGGGGAGTTCTCTTACTCCAAGTCCAAAATGGTCGCGAATTTCAAAGCTCGCCGAGTTCCATTTCAAGCCATTCGTCACGTAGATTCACGCTTAATCGAATTTACTGGGAGCCGAAACGCGGTAGAAATGATTCGGGATCATGTACACAAATTCATACTCGGTGGGGTTATCAGTCGAGCGCCGCGCGGCACGTGGCCCCATTCATTCGACTGTCATTGCGTGAAAAACCGTCGGCCAAAATACTTTGGCCACGTGCCGTGGCTTGCGTGACACGCGCGCCTTACTGAATCCTAAGAAGCTCTTCGTATTTTCGTAAAAAATGACCACGGAAAATGTGCGACCACTGTATTGATCGCCGCAATTGTTATGAAGTACATAAGTGTCTGACTTTCGAAGAAAATCTGGGAGGGAAAATAAGAATTAATGCAAATAATGCAAATATGCGAAATTTACAATTTGAAAAGAAATATTTATAGTATAGATTTGTTTTATCATTAATTATTATTAATTTGCATTATGAAAAATTTTACTACTCGTACAGTAAATAAAGCTAACTTGAATAAGGAGTTGTTTTTTAACCAGATGGCTGCTATACACAGAGAAAAATGGTCTTGTCACAGCAACCATTGATTAAGAAAAATATGGACTTACCAAAGTTTTGGGTACTACAACTAAAACTTCTGTTGTAGCAACTAATCCTCAATTGTTATGACTGATACTAAGATTGCAATAACCAATTATTTGGTTATCATACCTGAAGGTTTGGTTGTACTACCCAAAACTTTGATGAGCTCATATTTTACTAACTGAATGGTTGCTGTAACCTACAATTTCTCTCTGTGTACATATTGCAGCAGTTGAAATTCAGAGGAACTCTGAAAACTTCCGCTCCCAAAATTAATGAGAGAAATTAAAAATATTTCAAAATTATTATAAATATTGGTCATTTTCATATTCGTTTGAAAATTTTGGTAGTTACTTAAAGGATAAACAAATTTTTGAAATTTTCCAATTTATGACAGTTTCAAAACCAAGTTTCGACACTTTTAACCTTTTTTTTTACATTCTTAAAAATTTAAAGAGTTGTTGAGAATGCGATAGTTTCGTGACTTTTGATGATTTTATTGGTTTTAAAAATTGTTAAACATTTTGGCCTTTTAACAGTTAATAATATTTTAACCATTTATACAACAAGTTCGCGATTTGTATAACTTTGAAATAACTTCATTTATAGTTTCAAAAGCACATGACAATGCTCATCTTTTTTTATGATTCATTCCATGTTTTATCAGTAAATTCAGGGTACTGAGAAGTTTTGAGAAATTTTTATAGTTTTCAAAATATTATGATTGAAAAATTCTAGTAAATTATGGAAATAAATTTATTTGAATTTTGTTATAATTTCAACATTTTTCATCTTTTTTCTATGAAGCACTAATTTTGAAAATGTAATTAAATACTTTTTTTTTAAGTCTTTAAAGTTTTTATAGTAAAAGTTTTAATAGTCAAGCCATAAAATATTTTACTACATAAATTTTTTGAATTTATTCATGTTTAAAATAATTTTAAATATATAGAAACGAATACATATGACACGAAATTCCGCAAACTTTTCACAGTCCAAATTCTGGTCGATTCCCCCTGAGAACTGACCGGAGAAAATTCTGTCAGTGCGACTAGACAGACGAGTAATTCGAGATATAATCTAATTATTCACAGAGTGATACACAGCCGCAAAGTGGTGTAGAGTTCGCGGCAGAACCATTCAATGTTTGCGGCATTTGGTATCCATATTGGATTATAAACTTTGCAGAGCAAAGCCGACCCTCGACTACTTCTAACGATACATTAACGCTCCCTCTCTTTGGTACTGCACAACATCATAAAACCTTTGATGTCTTTTTTTTCCATGATGATTTGAAATGAGAGGATGATGACAAAAACCAAAAAAAGTATTCAAACATAATTAAACATCATCATGTTATGCAGTGGACACTCAAATCTTCTGTGTCAAAATTTCATAGTACTCCTCCCAAAATTCGGGTAGAATTAATTGTCATTTCTTGTAAAAATAAAAAAAATTAGATAGTAAATAATATGAATTTAAATTATGAGAAATAATTCATAGAAATAATAATAATTTATAATAAAATAGGTAAAAATTATCGAAAGATTTTTTACAGGTTATAATATTTTAACTATTTATACAACAAATTTGCGATTTATATTACTTTGAAATAACTTCATGTATAGTTTCAAAAGCACATGAAAATGCTCATCTTTTTTTATGATTCATTCCATCTTTTATCAGTAAATTCAAGGTAGTTTTGAGAAATTCGGATAGTTTTCAAAATTCAATATTGAGAAATTCTAGTCAATACTTCAAAGATATTTTTTGAAATTTTGTTACAATTTCAACATTTCAACGATTATCAATAGTTTTTTACAATTTCAGCATTTTTCATCTTTCTCTTATGAAGTCCTAATTTTGAAAACGTAATTCAATACTTTTTTTTTACAGTTTTTAAAGTTTTTATAGTAGAAGTTTAAATTGTCAAGCCATTTTATATTTTACTACATAATTTTTTTCAATTTATTCATGTTTAAGAATTATTTTTAATGTATTGAAACGAGTACAATATTATTTTTTTAAACATTTTAACTCAGTCCAAGTAGAAAGTAAAAAAAGAATTCAAAAGTATGTCGAAAAATATATAATCCATAGACACCAAATACCGCAAACTCCGTTGACCCGCAAACTCCGCAAACACAGTTAAAATTAAAGAACATTACAAAAGGTTCCATTAAGTTCTCGAAATTGAACATAATTCAAAATTCCTTTCTTTCATTAACTCAAAAATAACAAAAATTCTCGCTTCAATGTTTGGCGAGGAAAACGTAGAACATTGAAAATTAAAAAATTATTTCAACTCAGATAATTATAAAAAAAAAATTATAACCTACAAAAATGCTAGAAATCTGGAAAGTTTTCAACCCTTCAATATCACATTTTATAAATATTCAAAGAAATCTATAAAATATGAGAAAAAATCTTCCGAATCATACAAATTTTAAAGAAATACCAGAAGTACGTAATAGAATTTTATGAAATATTTGTTTTCGAAAATTTGAACAAATGCCTATAAATTTTAAGATTCCGAATAATAAAACATCAAATTTTAAAAACGCATTTAGTAATTTATACTAATACTTTAAACCTGTAAAAATACTAGAAAAACGTTTAAAAATCTGATAATTAAAAAAAAAAAAGATACGAAAATGTATAATTTATGTACATGCAGTTTCCCATAAATTTACAGAATAACTAAAAATCGAAAAATTTGAATTTCTTAGCATCGAACTCTTGAAATCTATAAAGCAATCAACACAAATACCAGAAATTTATTAAAATTATAAAAAATACTTGAAGGTTTCATAAGTACTAAAAAATTGTGATAAAAACTAAAAATCTCTTAGAATTCTAAAACTAAGTAGATATAATTTTTTCAGAATTTTATAAAACTTCATATTTTTAGAGCATATAATTTTAAAAAAGCATAGAAAAAACAGAAAAATACTAGAAAATTCTTTCAATTGTGTGGACACTAAACAAATACAAAAAAAAGTACTGAAAATCTATACTAAAGACATTGTTTGCTGAAAAGTTAATTTCAACACGAATAATAATTGAAAGTTTCAATAGTTGAGTATTAATTTCTAGAAATCTACAGAAGTATTTTAGGAAATTAAAAAAATATTAAAAAATAAGATGAAATTTCAGAAAGAACATACAATATGAAAAGTCAAGACGTCTATTAAATACTAAAAATCTGCGTAGATATTATTTTCTTCAAATCTATAAAAATAATAAAATAATCCAGAATTTTAATTCATTGATCATCGAATGATTAAAAGCTATATAGAAATCCATAATCACATCAGAAAATCAATTATGTTGTATAAATCTTTAAGACATTAAAAATTCTAAAAATATAGAAAAAAATTAATCTCAACTTCAATCAATCAAAAACCACAATAATATTAAAAATACATATATTAAAAATGCGCGACTTTGGTCTGAAAAAGTTGTAAGACTCTGAAATCCTGAGATTAAAAAAATAGGAAAATTCTTTTACAAATTATAAAATCCCGAAAGAATCATATTTTTCCAGAAAACCTCTCCCGAAAAATTTTTTTACCTGAGTACCTCAAATTAAAGCAATCATCACCATTTCAGCTATCATCGTCATATCCTCTTAAGGACCTTGTGTAGTTGATATTTTTACAAAAATTGTGTAACGTGGCTCTGGGGAAAAGTAGCAATCTATTGGGGCTGTTGTTGTTGCATTACATCTGCGAGCTTTTACCCCATGCAGATACCCAGTCCAGTCCCCCCAAAGTCCGTGCTTCAAGTGAGGCTCGTAGCCTGGATTCACCCCTAAGTCCATTATTACTCGTATATTGTGCTGCTTAACACTGACTCGATTGCTTTCGAATAACGCCATGGGAGAAAACTGCCCTTTCAAGGCTTCGTTGAATTATTTGATTTACTGCTCTTTTCGGGGACACACTTCAACGTCGTTTCATCACTTGTCACATAGCCTGACATCCCGCGAACTTCCAGAATATCATCATCGCTGAGTCGATGAGGAAATTGGAAACAAGAATTTTTTTTGATTGATAAGTATTCAGTTAATACCTGGGTCTTGTCTCTATACCTAAATACGGATTTGTTAAGGGGGGAACACCGTGTAAATAGCCAAAATCGTAAGTTATGTTTGCGCTTGGATTGAAGGAAAAGTATAAATGTTAAAGAGCTGCAATTCAACA
>JAPYZL010202268.1:0-11254 GCA_030522825.1 Platygaster orseoliae | reverse complement strand
TGAATACCAACATAACGCCACCAAAAGATCAAAAATCGAACATACGTAGCCCGCGAAAATTCAAAATTCGCGATACTTTTTGAACAAACCTCGTATATACTATATTAGTATTATATTATATGTTCAATATACAATTATGTAATAGATTTGTGAAATTAGTTCAATATTATGAAGTATCTAGTGTCGGTATCTCCGGTTTTAATTTGAAAAGTAAGTTTTTCCAAAAACATTCAAGATTCAGATTCAAATCCAGGTTTTAAATTCTTGTTTCGATTTTAGTTGTAAAAATCTATTACTATCCATCTATAGATCAATCTGTCCAGGTGGGAGTACACTTTTTCCGGAAATACAACAAACTTGAGGAAACGTTTGCTGTTACATCACAAAATAGAAATAAACGGCATAGCGAAGAATAGCGATGTAGACCCTGGATCGCAAGCAGAATCATCTCTAAATTCTGAAACCTTCGGACACGACTCTGAAAATGTAAGTAAACTAAAAGGGGATGAACTTACGACAAGTTTGAACATAACATGATCTGTTCAACAGCAACTCTTTTATATCATAGATTCATGAAGACCTACTTCAAAGAAGCTTTAGCCGTATCGAAAACTTTGACAATGATGGAAATAGAAATGGTGAAAAATTGGATAAAAGAGGCAAAAGAAATATTCTGCGAAGAAAGACAAGAATCCGTTGCCAATGATCCGAATCCTGATGTTGCAGATACTTTTTTGGGATCTCATGATTCAACGATTGCTATGAAAATACTAGAAAAAATGTTGATGACTTGCCTAGCTAAGCGCAAATGAACATGAAAGCTTTCTTCAGTAGAAATTTAGAAAGCAAATCTACAAATCCACTCGAGGCTTAGAAAGGTCTGACAATTCAAATTCTCGGCTTTAACGAATTCGCAGACATCTTTCTTACCATGTCAGCAACGTCAGTGCCTTTACAAATAAACAAACAATACATTTTTAAGTTATGTTAGTAAACAAGAGAAACTCCTTCATTTCGAAATGTAAAATGTTAATCAGTTTATATTCCCAGTATCGCTACCTATTCCACAATAAAGTCAATGTTGTTAATTTGGTGTTAACAACAAATCCGATCAAATTTGCATAATAAATCTGTATAAATCGCAACAACTGACAACAACCAACAACGGCCTGGCCTCTGATATAATTTTGTATAATTCAGCATCGTAGAATCAAAGAATCCGAAAACCAAATATTTTAAGCCAAGGTGAGAATATCCACAATTTTTATTGTTTTATAAGAATCCTATAAAACCGGTATCCCATATCTTAAACGTGGAATAGTGTGGCTAAAGCGTGTTTAAGTTATCTTTTACAGATTCCGAATGTTTCAAATAAGTCAGGTTTCACTCAGTAATTATTACTAAATATTGTCTTGCATTTCCCTTATAAATTAAAATTGCTGTAAAATCGGTATTTTAAGCAATTTTTTTCTAACCACAAAATGCCGAAACGTAAATAATTAGAATATCGACATTTATGGTTGAGTTTGGGTCATTCTGTTTAGAATTGATTTGGTCTTCACTGACAATATCACCGATTTTTCTCAAATTTTGTAAATGAATGAAGAAATCGGTTTTATAATAAATGTTTTTTTTTGGCTAAAAATCGGTTTTTGTCGGGAATTGGTAATTTTCATCCGTAGCGGAGAGAGTTCCATTACTATAATTTTTTTCGGATATACAATGCATCAACAGGTCATCCTTAGGAATAATTAGTATCTCCTTAATCGTATCTGTGTTTTAGAAACGACACAAAAATAAATATGAACATAATTTCAATGGAAATTAAAACGGAAATTTTTATACAATTTTTTAATATAAGAGTGTATTATGGCACCAACCCTGGCCGGGAAATATAATAATTTTAATTAACATCAAGGACTTCTAAACAACTTGAATAATAAATTATTAATAGAAACAATAATAACATTTATGTTAATATTGTCAGTTATTTATAAATTCCTATCACGAATAATTTTCAATATATTCAAATACATTTTATAATGTCATTTTTTAAATGTATTATTTATGATATAATGTACTATTTTTTTTAGCTTACAACGTATTATTTCTTTGTATTTTCAATTCAATTTTCATTATCACAAGAATTTTTAAATAATTTTTAGAATAATATTTACATTATATTATTTGTATACGTTAAAAACTTTCATAATAGTTTATATAATCATTGATTTTTCCAAGTATTAGAATATATTTTTCAAGTGTATTATTTATAACATGATTTACGAGTAACAAAGTATGGGATAATATTAATATAACAATTATGAAATGGCGATCTGCGCTAGATATTGATGAAAAAACTTCTTTTACGAAATTACGAGTTATTTGAACTTAAATAGCAATTTCATAGTTTTGTATAAAAAAAATAACAATAACAATGTAGCCTGAAATTGAAAAAAATAATTTTGTTTCCAAAGATTATGCTTGTATCTAAGCTATGAATCACTAATAGTTGAAAACAAAATTTTTATTCATGAATTCTAGACATAGTGCAAAAGGTGTTATTTTCTGCCTATAGATTCGCTGTTTTTTTGTTTGGACTAAGTAATAAAAAAACATTTTTCGTCCCTTTTAGAAGTTCATAGCCTAAATACAAGCATAATCTTTGAAAAAATCTTGAGTTTTTTGGTTTCAGACCATTTTTCGAACCGTGATCGTTCCCGCCGTTTCGCTTCTCGCAGTGAGAAAGATCAGACGTCTGCCATTGTAAAACAAGTATTTGTTGCTCAATGGGTCTGTGGAAAACAATTTTTTGCACAGTTGTGATCGACGAATAAATTCTGCGATTGTCGAAAAGATTTATTTTTATTTTGGGTGCAAAATAAAACAATATGGGTGCAAGTTCTAGGTACTCCAGATGGCACGTTCTAGGTACTCCAATGCTGTGTGCAATACGATCGATAGAACATTGATGTCTACTTCGATTATTACCATTATTTTAAAGAAAGATTGTCTCGAAAAAATATATTGTATTTCAATGTTTCGCATTGGAATATTGCTCGTTTTATTATAATAATATATAATATTAGAATCTTCCTCCTATGAGTAATTGCAAAAAAATGTATCTGTGTAATCGCGGGATTGCAAAAGTAGGATGGCATTTGAAAGTACATTTTATTTAATTATTATTATTTTTATTTTTGCAGACAAAACGGGTAAAAATGGCAGAACAATTGCCGGCGCTCTTGGCACCGTCGGTGAGTAAACAAACGACTGAGCGCGCACACACACTAACATCATATATGTAATACTATTATTAGTATTACATATATGACTAGCATAGAAATATCAATTTATATATCTATTACTTTCAGGTGAGACATGCGGAAAATGTCGATGTCGTTCATCAAAAAATGCGTGATTTTGAGTTATAAAGGTTGAACATTTTTTATTTTATGAATAAAAGAAATTTGAAAAACATATTTACACTATTTAACTTAACATAACTTAACTAACTTAACAAAAATACCCGTGGCTCCTTTCAGAACTTAAATTTGAAAAATAAGAGATTCAGGCGCAAGTACTCACTGTGCATGCGGACATTAATAAACGGAAAAATGATTGATAAATATATAAACGACACTTACTGGGTATAAGTAACTCTTTTACATAATGCATAAGAAACAATACAAGACGTAAGTACTATAAGAATACATGAGATCATCGAAATTGCAAATAATGCATACTCTTTCTTAGTTCCATCATTGCGCATAATGATGATTTGATAAAAATGTTCGCAGTGGGTTGTTGTGGCGTTTGTATTAATAGAGAAGTGAACTGCGAAATGTTACACCACAGTTTGGAAGGCGTTAAAGGAATAAGTTCCTCAAATCTCAACTACGCTGAAGGAATTTATGTCTGATTTTAAGAAACCTCTGGTGAAATAAGTTAGGCAGTCGTGCGTCAATGATAAATTGCATGGGTGCTGGTTTCATTACAGCTTGGTTGCTTTTAAATAAAAAAAAAAGAATACCATAATTGAAAAAAATTTCAATTTTTTGCACATATCCGTAGATCTTCAATTGTCCATGTTTGCCTATCACTTACTACTGTCGTAAATAAATTTTGACGATTGAGGGCCCAGTTCGGAGAATGGGATACGCGCTCGGCTAGTAGACAGGGGAAGGGATGAGGCCCTGAAGAGTCGGGCTTTCCACAGCCCAAAATTCTGGATGTACAAAATCTCAAAAAATTATTGATATTTTCATTTATTGCTGGTGCAGAGCTTAAAATATCAACATTGCAAGAATATTGGCGGAATGCTAACGAAAGAAATCGCGCACAGACACCATAACGCAGACCGCACATTTTTCCCGTTTTGGAATAATAATTAGAACATTTCCGGTAGGAGAAAGAGCCATAAGATTACTTCATTGGACTCCAATCTCTTAAGTTTCATTGGTTCTCAGAATATATCGTTTCTCGATCTCACCATGTCGCAGAAGCCAACTCCAAAGACGGCGGTAAAATCTCTGTCAAAAATGACATCAAAACCGAAATCCCAGTCATCTTCTTCTGGGAGTCAGAAAAGATCGAGCATCTCCATACCATCCTCGGCCAAGCCTTCCAAGCCTGCCGAATTGAAGAAGAAAGGAGCAACAGAGCTCGAATCTCTGAGTGATATGTCTCAAGAGGATAGAGATATCTTTCTCCGTCAGAACGCACCTACAGAAGGGGAATTTGCTCCAATGAGCGGGCTGTCGCAATTTCGAGGAGACAATGAGTTCAACTTAAAACGATACCAACTACTCGATCCGGAAGATACGTTGTTTGATAGAACGATGCCCACAGACACTACGTTGCCACCTCCTCAAGAAACTACGTGGGGAACATCCGCAGATAAGAGTCAGCCCCTGTTGTCTGATGCCGAGACAGTTGTGCAGGAAGTGCCAGCTAAAATCACGATCCAAACATCTGACTCCAGGACTGTTCAATTGGAGACAATAGATGAGAAATATCATCCGGATCAGGTTGATATGACGACTTTTTACAAACAACATGTTTTCCAAGATTTCGTTAAGAGAGATGCTTATAAACAAATAGCCACTATCAAACAAAAAAGCAGGACTAACTGCGGTGGTCGGCTTAAGGTATTCTGGGTGTATGCAGATCCGATCCTTGAATCTTTTATCAACGAACGAGATCATTATATCATCACCAGTGTTCCAAGGAAGTTGAGACAGCTTGACGCTCCAGAACTGTACACATATGTGGAAGGCATCTCCCTCGGCCGCGGGACAGAAAGAGCAAAACAGCACGAAAATGTCATAAAAGGTCTGAACCAGATATGCGATCATTTCTCACGCCAGATAAAATTGTCGACGAAAGCTCTGGAGGATTCTCGGAAAGATACGTCGACTCTCTGCAATCAAGTGAAAGCTACCGCCGATCAGCTTCCATCCATCGTAAATTCCGTCCAGCTCATCCAGACGAAAGTAAGCCATTTGGATCTTATAGCCGCGGGCCCGCCGTCTCTGCCAGCACAGAAGGCTGCCTCTACTATTATGACCGCGGCTTCTTCCATGACCTTCGAGTTCAAAGAGGATGAGACGTACTCTTCGGAGTATGGGATAGTCTCATTTGCAAATGGAAAGCTCAAACATGTCAGTGTCACAAAACCAGAGCTCAGTTTTTTGAAGGATCTTGTGGGAATTAGCACAAGAAAGCGAATAGGATATTGTTCCAAAGGATGGACGACCTGGCGAGAGTCCACAAAGAGATCCCCAGTTTCTTCTCAGTCTACGTTCATTCCGGTTCTTTCCGGGAGATTGTTATTGATGCTCTCAAGCGCACTGTCAAAGGCCCAGTCCAATGGCGTGTTATGCTTTAAATAGTGTTCTATCCTTGATTTCTCTCCTAGAACACGGAATTTTCTTTCTTTCTTTTTATCATTTTTTATCTTTACTTAACGTCCTCTCTCTAAGTTCTTTAGAGAATTGCATGGATGTAAATTCCTAAGGCAAAATTAGCACGATTTCCGGTAGGATGAAACGGCTCTGAAGATTAAAGGGTTTATTATTTTACTCCCGACAGTCAGTGAGGTAGGCGAGAAAATAATTTTTGATAGAATTCGGGGAAATTATGTCTCGCTTCCCCAAAGAAATATGATTATTAAAGTGTTACGTCCATAGTGACATGAGAATTTAAAATTAATCATAACAGACGTTTCCGAAATGAATATCCTCTGACGCCTTCAGAAACATGCCTTAAAACTTTTTTGCATGGAATAATGCTGGCACCAGACCGGAACAATGTCCAGTTCCGAGCGATTGAAAAAATAGCCAAAACAATTACAGACACTGAAAAAGTTGTCGTCATTGTCATGGATGAGATGTCTATCAATAAATTTTTGTTTTACGTCAAATTTTCAGGGCCAGTCATTGGCGATGATGATTTTGGGCCAGTGTAGGGACCAGATGTCATCGAATCTTTACAGTCGCAGAAGCTTGCAAATCATGCGACATCTTTATGTTGCGATCTGGGCTTGGTCAATAGAGGAAAAGTTAAGGAAATCCACTTACCGATCTTAAATAAGCAGTTACGTCTCTGTCGTATGATCAAGTTTACCATACGAAAACCCAACAGAAGCAATACACGTAATGTCACTTCGAACTCGAGAAATTAAAAACAAACCCTCTGATCGAAAATGACAGCCTGAAAATCATGAAAAATGTTTATTCGAGAAAACGACCATGCAAGTTTCATTTCAAAAACCTGCGATCCGACGAGTTTGATCGATGTTTTCCAATAGTTATTAGAACAATGTTCAAAAAAATAAATTAGATATATTTTTTTTTTCAAAAATACAGTAGTTGCTGGAGAATCGTATGAATGAGAAATCAAAATTCGCGTGGAAAACTTATTTTGAGCATGCACGAGATCTTTCGAAGATGTACGTCTATAAAATTACAGAGTCGTGGTGTACAACACGAAATAAGTACAAAGAGCACCATAAGAAGTAAAATATGCTTTAGAAAAATTGTATGATGCTCAAGATGAGTCTTTGCGACCGCGAGTAATAAAAAAATTACTGGCGGTTAATGGACGACGTTTGCCGGGAACATTATATCAATCCGCGGTCTCTCGTCCATTTTCGGGGTCTTCTTAACGTCAACATGGTGGCCTTCGAAAACCTTTTTTAAATACCTCGAACGTTACTAAGAATGGCGATGGTTCTACAATGAAATTTTTTCACTTTCAGATTCCAGAAGCGTCGACAAGATGCAAATTGTTTGCTGGCCAAGAAAGCCTCATTGAGTATTCATACACAACTTATAGGGTCCGATTTAAATGTAATTTGTTATTGTTATAGAAGATCACATTGTTAAATGCCCTTATGGGAAAAAAGAGCACCGGCGCTTACGAGTGCGTGTTTTATTTTTTGCAAAATACCGCTCCTTGGCTGCAAATCAAGTCCATTACATCGGACTTTGAAAGTGCCATGAGTCAGGCCGGACGGAACATTTACGGGATTACTGTAATCCTGAAAAAATGTTTCTTTCATTTTACGTAAGTAAGAAAATAGTTGGGTGCAATAGTAAAGCAATTTATTCTAGGGCAGTTTATATGTAGCTTCACGCACTTGGTGAAGAAGTATAACGTAGTCAAGTTATTTGTTGCTGAAGATTATAAGCCTTGGTAATTCAGTAAACAAATAGCCAGGCAGCTCATTTAGGTTGCTTTTACGTCACTTTATTCTAGTAGAAACGCGTAGAAAACTAAAGTTAGTAAAAAATTACTGGTGGTTAATAGACGACGTTTCCTAGAAACTTTCTATAAATCCGCGGTCTCTCGTCCATTCAGCGGGTCGTCTAGACGTCAACATGGTAGCCGTCGAAAACTTGTTTGAAATACCTCGAACGTTACCAAGAATGGTGTTGGGTGATATGGGCAATACGAACAACGGCTTTTTTAAATGGTTTTGATGGTCTCCGTATTCCGTGTGAGTTTTGATTTATACGTATTTCATGTTTAAATTTTACATTTTTTTTTTGATGAAGTTAAGAATATTCAGTGATTTCGAAAATTTTACGACATGCGTTCATATAAGTATTATCAGATTCATAAAATTTTAAACCTAATTTTATTATTAGATTTCAGAAATTTCGAAAATCTCAACTTTTAGAAATTTGAGGAAACTACAAATTTGTAGCTCATTCTCCCAAATAGAAATTAAAGTTAAAGAATTTCCGGAACGAAGATTCCGATTGAATGATAGAAAGGGCAATGATCGACTTGAAACTTGCGTAAAAAAATTACTCGACAAAGTGCTGCGGTCAGCCTTGCTGCACATTTCAAACATGGATGCCAAAAAAATCGTTGTTTTGTATTACCCGCGGATTTTTTCT
Source organism: Platygaster orseoliae (assembly GCA_030522825.1). NCBI lineage: Eukaryota > Metazoa > Arthropoda > Insecta > Hymenoptera > Platygastridae > Platygaster > Platygaster orseoliae. Next base: position 2,846 of record JAPYZL010202268.1, on the reverse strand, counting down.
GAAATCCAATGATTCGAAGCGCATCTCTTGGATATACGACTGGACGGTACATTTTCCTGTATACCGAGGAAAATATTCGCAGAGCTCGACAGCAGGAGCAACAAACTTCTCTCCATTCAAACTACCTGCAAGGGAGAGATACAAGAACAAATGATTAACTGTAACTATTAATAATACAGCAGGATTGAAGCAGGCGATTAAAGCAACTTGCCCTTTTGTTGAAAAATTTGTTGATACCGGTTAGTGAATACATCAGAAACTGGGTACCAGCCGACATGAAAATTCATTTTGCGACTTTTTTTAAATACTGGTATACACAATGGGCTCTTCTTGTTCACCGCTTGTGTGTATACGGTGGAAAAGTATGAACGAAAAATTACTCAGAGGGGTACCACTCACATCTTCTTCGTAACATCAGCGTGTTCTGGATTCCACAAGCTTTTATTGGTATCAAAACAGATCGACCAAATAGGAACGATGCATTTAAATCTTGAAATAACAAAATGAAGCATCTTTAAATTACTGTGCGATATGTAGATAAATACTAAACGACAACAAGCAGCAGGATATCAATATATCTCATCATAAGTATGTATGAATTATTGGACCTGAATAAATTTCATCTTTGATAATCGAATTCGAATTTAAAGTTTTATCAAATTACGTGCAAGATGTTGTCAGATACATTGCAGGATACATTGTGAAAATATTCAAGGAAGGATGCTATACGAAAAGGTTTTTGGAGTATTGTGGTTGAGCCAAGTTCTTCTCGGCTTAGAGGCCTAAAAAATCGTGCATTTTTGACGTACCTATGGGAACAACAGTTTATTATTTGTTTATTAATCGAACAAACGTTTTGATCCAGCGAGAAAATTTTCAATCAACTTTTGAATGAAAGTTCTTGAGAAATTGTCATCATTCAATTGCAAACATTTTTTTTTAATATTGACACATTTTATTGATTATGTTTGTTATTTAGATCCTTTTGAAGCAAATAAAAGAAAATCCTTTTTCTCATTAAATATCCAAGCTTTCAGCTCTTTATTGAGTCAGGAATGTTAAATAAATCATAGTTTCATAAATAGAAAAAAAGCGTTGAATCGCAGTTTTAAAATCGCTGAAATAAAGAAAAAATGTGACTGAAATTGTGATATTACTTAATGTTTGCGAATGTAAAAAAAAGGGAATACACAAAGGGGTTTCGGGTCTGTTTAGAAAATATAACTGAGGAGTAATTTATAGGACAAACAATTAGTTGAATGAGAGGATAATAAAGAAAAGTAAAGATAAACTGGAAAGGAATGATGAAAAAGGTGTAGTTAACCGTATTGATTGTGAGAATTGTAATTCTAATTACGTTGGTCAGACAAAGAGATGTTTAAGAACAAGGATAAATGAACATAGAAGTAATATTAGACATTTAACGAAGAATCATTCTATTTTGACAGAACATAGAATTTAAGAAGTCCACGATTTCAAATGGGAAGATGTGGAGATTTTAGACAGGGAAAGTAATTATAGGAAAAGATTGGTTTCTGGAATGGTGTGTATTAAGAGAACTAGGAACACGATAAATAAGCAGGAGGACACCAGATTCTTGAGTTCGGTATATGACCAATACATACAGGAAATAAAATGAAATGATATTCTTATCTTTGGTTTTCAATATATTAGTATAGAATCTCAGTTACGATTTCAGTTTCCAATTTGACATTATGTAAGAGGTACAGTGAAAATTGACGATGTCTCAGGATATGATTGTTATTGTTGAAAGTTTTATAATAAAAAAAGTACTGACCTCAGTTGATTTACATAACAGCGAGAAGAATTCGTCATCATGAATATTGTGAGTAATTTAAATTGTAAATGAATATTATTGATTATTAACTGGAGTAAATTATTATTGTAAATATAGTTTCCCTGTGGAGGGCTCAATAAAGAGCTGAAAGCTTGGATATTTTATGAGAAAAAGGATTTTCTTTTCTTTGCTCCAGAAGGATCGGAATAACAAACATAATCATGAATTATTATAAAAATGGAGCGGAACTCAATAATGACATTTTATTGATTTTCAAGAACATTACTTAAAATTTGTGATGATCCGGGATCAATATTCAATAATTCCTTCTTTTTCCTTTCCGATATTTTCCAGAATTCCTAGACCTTCTTTTTCCTCACGTACAATTACGTGAAATCACGTGAGATGATGGAATCACTACGTGAAATCGCGCGCTGGCCTCGAGCGGCTAATACCTGCCAATATCATCGATACACATCGATCGTATCGGTTGGGCGGACAAACGGCCGAGCGCGATGCGATCACTCGACCGCCCTTGACGCGGCGAATTTTCGAGCATTGGGAATGACCGAAATTACGCGATATCACGCGAGATGATTTTTCTAGTCGGGTGCACCTAGAGGTGAACCCCGATTTTCGATAACCTAGTAATAGATTAATAGATTAAAAGGTGGGTATAAAAGCCCATGTTTTTCTCGAATTAGTCAGTTCTACTTGGACTCAAATACGCTCTAAACGAGCCAAAGCATATTTCGCTCCCTGAGAGCCCATCCATATTTCGCTCCACGAGAGCCCAACCATATAGCTCCACAAGAGCCCAACCAAATAGCTCCGCGAGAGCCCAACTATATTTTGCTCCACGAGAGCCACACCAAATAGCTCCACAGGAGCCAAAAGTAAGTTTATACGATTTATTGAGAATTTTCATTAACTATTCTCGTGACATCCCGTCACATATTTTTTTTTGTTTTGGAAGTCTGAATATCGAGTTTCTGGAATTCCTTTTTTTTAGTTTTCTTGTTTCAAATACATATCAGTCCTAGGTTCC
>JAPYZL010202261.1:0-24219 GCA_030522825.1 Platygaster orseoliae | reverse complement strand
CTGATGGGGATTACTTTGAAGGGGACAAAATAGATATTCATGAATAAATAAATAATTCTTGAAAAAACATGAAATTCGCGATACTTGTTGAACAAACCTCGTATCTTCCATATTTCAGCTGTTTTTTGTCCATACATACATACATATTTTCGTACTTTTCCGTCCATATTTTTGTCAGCCCTATTGATTACTGTATTTCACGAAATCATAATTAATACCTCAAAGGAAGTAATTAAAATAATGAATTTTACCCTGATTTTTTTAAACATCTTCTGTGCACTCTACGATTTTATAAGTTCTTTAGATTGTAATCGAGTGTTCATATTTTTCAGAATACAGTCCTTTATAGAATTCTAATAATTTTAGTATTTCTTAATAGTTTGTTTATGATTTGAAATATTTTTCAGTACTTTTATGAGTTGCTTTCTAAATTTAAAGAATTGGATGCTCCAGAGTTTCAAATTTCTTAGATTTTCAACATTTTTGGAAATTCTAGTTTTTTTTTTATTAATCCCCTAATTGAACGATTTATAGAACTTTCTTTTCTACTTTATCCTAGCCAAACATTTTTTGTGATAGTTTTTCTGAAACTAGGATTGCTGTTTTTTTCAAAGTTAGTAAAATTAAGATTCTTGATTCTTATTTAACTTTAAGAAGAAACAGAAAACCATTATTAAGGTCCTCCAGACTTCAGTCAGTATATTATTAATCATTTTCACTTTTTTTTTTTAAATTATGATTCTTATTTTCATTGATAACTATATTTCAAAAAGTCGTTATTAATATAATAATTTAATATAATAATAAAATAATCAATTTTACCCTTATTTGTTTCAAACATCTTTTGTGCACTCTACTATCTTTTAGGGCGATCTTTACACATGGGGCTGGAACACTCACGGTGAACTCGGAATCAGTAATGACGAAAGTAAAATTTCCGGTATTCCCATCCCCGTAGACTTCAAAAACGAAGAAGGGAAAATACTTGAAGTGCCTGTGAAAAAAGTTCGATGCGGAAATAATTTTACCGTTTGCATGTTGGGTAAAATACCTTGCTCTCTCTAGAGAATCTTTCCATAAAACTCCGGAAAATCCTCATCGTTTTTCATTTTCAGATGATGGCAGTATTTGGGGCTGTGGATCCAACAAATATGGACAGCTAGGTCAACCAGTCCAAAACTTGCAAAGTTCTCAAGTATTTATCCCATTAAAAATTGATTTAGGCAACGAAACTATCAAAGACTTGAAATGTCGAGAATGGGGAACTTGCATAACAACGAATTGAGAAAAATTTAAATCCAAATAAAAAAAACTCGAGAGAAACACGACTGTGTTTTTATTAATCCTCTTTATTAATTTTTTTTCCATATTTTGTTCAATATTTTCAGAAAATAACACTCCAAAGCGAAAAAACCGTATATTCTCACCAATCCCAATGTGTGTATAATATATATTTATATATTATACCTTTTTTATATATACTTCAATACTTTATATATAATAATGTTATGTGGAGTAGCGCACACGTTAGACTGTTTATGCATTGATACCTTTATAATTTTATCGATAAATTACAAATATTGAAAAACATGAAACAGATACAGTCGCTCCAGTCGCCCGTGTTTTCCAGTTACTTTTTTCCCGAGAGCGAAAAAAACTCTGTCGCTGCTTTTTTTTGTTCTCCCTCGCCTTTGATTCGAAAAATAAATTCAATTTACTTCAATCACATTACTTATTCGACGAACTTCATTTTCTATCAAAAGTTCACGATGCTTTGTACGATCGAAAACGAAATAATCGCTATGTTCCGCTCGCAAAACCGAGGAAGAGCGAAATCGCATGGCGCAGTAACTCGAAAACACGCACCCCTGATCGACTGACATACTTATATATTTTCACACCGAAGTCAAAAAGGCAATACGCAGTACGAACTTACCTAGTACATGTGTGTGTATCTGTGTGTACGCGCGCTTTTTTTTATCGTTTTAATGAGACTATACAAATACTTTTATCTTTGGGTCAGCTTCTCGCTTTGTAATTCTGCATCATTTTCTTCTCGTTTCTTTCATGCTTGTCTGGGTTAAGCCGAAAAATGATCCGCGAAATTTCGCAAGTGCGTTCGGAGAGGAAGTACCAAGAGGAAGTGAAAAGGGTAGGAGAAATGACAGAACAAGTAGAGTTTTTTTATTGAAATTTATCGTTTTCTGGTGAAGGGAACTGGAGAGAATAATACACAGAGCCGCGCAAATAAAAAGCGGAAACACGAGGATCGATGGGAAAAGGGGTGGTTCAAAAAAAAATGTTTCTGGAATTTGTACTGGAGCATTCGGATTGTCGAAAAAAATTATTCTGTTTGAATTTGAAATTGAAGGTGATTTAGAGTTTGAATCTGCATAGAGACGTTTTAATTTCGTTTGGAATTTTTCTGAATATCGATTTCGATGTTTTTTAGCTGATTGTTTTGAATGTTGAATAATCTATTTGAATATATAAAGCATGTCAAAAAACACATATGAAATGTTGTAAAATTTATGAACAATGTATTGCATTATATTATTTATTGTATGTAATATCGAGATTGAAAAACACTTTTTTAATTCAGAACAAAATTTAAATTTGTATTCAATGCAGAAAAGTCTTGCAAGATTTTCATTGCCAAGATTAATGAAAACGATTTTTTAATTGTTGTTTAATGAAAAAGTTTCATGGTCTGCAAATACTGAAATCTTGAAAATTTTGACTATTTTCATATTCAATGCCATGACAGCAAAGTTACAAATTTTTTGTAATACTTGGTTTTACAGATATTTCTTTTTTGAAAGTTGAAATAAAAAATCAACTTAAAATAAAAAATTTTATGATTACTCATTGTGAATTTGTGACACTTGCCAAAAGCAAAGCATTTTTCCACAAAAACAGGCATCATTTTCATCTTTACGTGAACATTGCAAAAAATTATTACTTGTACAATGAAAGACTTTAAGTATAACTTACATCGTAAATAAATAAATTGTGATTTTCTTATGAATTCTTACTTTTTCACAAATTTTCACAAATTACTATAAAATACTTGTGTAAAAATTGTAATAATGTTTCGGAATCGACTCTTGTATAATTCAATAAATTTTTATCATCCTCTCATTTCCTATTTCTTTTATTCAAGACAAATTTCAAAATATCTACATGAAAACGCGTACTAAATATTTTATCACTTATTTATAACTACTGTTCAAACACATCAATAAGTATTTGCATTGAAATAAAGAAGTATTTTCTTGTTATCATAAATTGAATCAGTACGAAGAATATTGTTCACGTTTATTTTTATTTCTTTTATCGAAGAAAAGGATGAAAGCTTCCGATTGCGGAGAAATAAACAACTCAATCACATATTATTTTTTTTACAATATATACTTATAATGTTTAGTCTACTGTATTTTCCTTCAACTATGACGAGTTCGATTATAAATAACATTGCAAATTAGAAAAAATGGACAATAATAAAAAAACTGCATTTAAGTTTGTTTAATTGCTTCGGAATTATTGGTGTATGTATCCAAGAAAAAATTTAACTTTCTTATTTTGTTTATCAAATACTCTGAAATTCGTATTATATGATTTTTTCAAAAATTTAGATATAAATAATTTTATTCGTTTTCAAAGGGTTTCTTACACATTAAACAATTAATTGATATATACGATTAATATAACTTTGGTAAAAATAGCTGATTCAGTGCACTATATTGTTTATCAGTTTCTTAACAATAATGATATTCAGAAAAACCACTCACGAAATTTCAGCATTTTCCATCCTGATTTTCCTGAAATACATACATAAATAAACAACAGTATCTTGTGATCTCCGAAATCATCTCCAAATGATCTCAAATTAAAAAAAATTTTTTTTTTCTTCCGTGTATTTGTATAATCCGAGTGTTCCCGTATGAATTTCAAAGAAATGTTTTCTTCTGAATCCCCCTTATCGGGCAACAGGGAAAAATGATTCTAATAACGAGCAACTAATAATAAAACGGCGAAAATAATATTTTCAATGGATTTTTATTGAAAATAATACAACAAAATGTGTCTCCGTAATAATAATAATATAATTAATCATAACTAAAATAATCAATAATCATTGATACGTACTGATCTACTTCGATAAATCTATCGATAATCATATCATAAAACGTTCGTTTAAATAATAATCAATATGAATAATTAGCGTTGATAAATCGTAGTGAAATGGTAATAAAGACAATGCGGTTGTTAATAATCGTCGCTGAAATATGCATCGAATAATGCGTCAATGAACGAACGTTGTAAAAAAAAACAAAAAAAGGGGGGGAATCAAGTATAATCGTACGCCGTATCGTCCTCGATCGTCAAAAAGTCGCATTCGTCTCTTCTCAACTTACGCATCGATCAATAACGAACAACTTATCGCGTTTGTTTGCTCCAAGAATTAAATTACACGATATGCACATAGAGATATAAAGTCGTTTTTGGTCCCACCTAACTTGCAAACGTTGACATTCGTACATGATTTTCGCTTATACTCGTGCTCGGAAAAACAAAATCTACGCTAATATCGATTAACTATCGTGATAATCGTCGCCATCGACGCGTATACACAATTGGTCTCTTCGGGAACGCATCCCTCATCGACTTTCACATCATTCCTCAAACCTCATCTTTCTACGACCGCGCAAACGATAAAAATTAATTTCTTATCGTCTGAAAAAAAACTTGCTCCTCCAACAATGTACAACTGGCATTTTCATAACGCTAAAATTAAGCTATTCTCACTTACGTCGTTCAAGCCAATAGCGATTTACATACGATCGATTAAGGCTACGAATAAATTTCAATGCTTTTCTTTACAATTTCATTACTCGCGAATACTGTCTTTAATCAGTCTCATTTTAATCGCGAGTACGGGTTTTCCTATCGCGTACTCGACAATCGTAATGCCGCATTTTTCCATTCGCCAACTGAAATTTCCCGGTAACGAGGAAAGTGTTTGAATCGGCGACGATTTTTAAGTTTTTAGATGTGTTGTAGAGGAAGAAAATCTGAGAGACATGTTTTTTTATTGATGGAATAGTGACTGAAATTAGGGTATTAATTTTTTAAAACGAATTTAGAGGTGAAAATGTTATAATTTAATTTTTGATTTTAATCAGATTTTTTTTCAAATGTACTTTAATTTTTTTTGCAGACAATCTTTTATTCGAAAATTGTTTTCACGCGTGAATTAAGTTGATAGTGAATTTATTTGATTTATTCAATAAAATAACTAGCTGTAAATGAATAATAGAAAATAGACAACAAAATTGTTAATTCATTGTTAACAAAATGAAAATAGGTTGGTTATAAACAGCTTTTCTCTTCAAGAATGTAAACCTTGATTGTTTTTAAGTATTTAATAGCAAATTTATTGTTCATAAAAATTTTTTTATTAGGTATATAAAATATTTTAGTAATTATAAGGTAAAAGATGTTAGAAACTGCCAAAAACTGTAATTTAACCATTTTTTTAAAATTCATGAGAATTATTCATCTTGTAAAAACAGAAAAGCTTTTTACTTAATGTCAGAAATTTTTAGAAATTATAATTGCATCTAAATATCTATATTGTATAAAGTTAGGTTAAAAAATTTTGAGTTGTTTTATTTTTATCTATTGATTACTTGAAGTAAGATATGAACAAATTTTAGCATTTGAATTTTCATTAATAAGGTGAAACGTATAAAAATGGTTTTGAATGTATTTAAGAAATAAGAAATACTTCGAGTAAAGAGATTTAACAACTTTTCGAAAAGTCCTATTAGTATTTGTATAGATTTGTTTTTCTGCCAAAACCGTTTTAATTTTTAAGGTTAAACATTGTCTTTTACAAATCTACAAAAATATTTAAAACGAATATTTATTTACGAAAAAAATTTTATTTTTGAAATTTGTTACTCTAATTTAATTACATATTATTGAGTCAAAATGAATTTGAAAAACTACCCTCCAAAACCTTTATTCCATATTATAAAAAACAAAAGTCTCTCGAATTTCTTTTTTCCACAAAACACCAAGAAACTAGCGCACCTCAAACCATCCCCTGTGGAAAAATCATGCTGGCAGAGGTGGGAGGGGACAATTTCAATTGGCTCCATGCAATGCCAGTTGTATCGAGCGCAGGTGAAAGGTGAAAGTCGGGAATGTTCGATTCCCTACGGTATATACAAAAATACAAAAGTACAAAGGGAAATAATGCATAATTTGGGCTCGAACATTGTCCCGTTGATTTCAGCTGCGTCGTGGTTTTCAACGCTTCAAACCTCACGACCGTTTCAACAATTAATATTCAACGCAAAAAAGCCGATTCGTTTGTCCTGCGAAAACTTTTGGCTACGCGTTTCGTCTATCCAAGGAACTTTTACACGTGGATTACACGAAATGGAATGTTGGCAAAAAAAGGTGCGCGAGCGTTGGCGAGCCAAAAGCGATCGTTTCAGGCAAAGGAAAGTTGTTGTAAATGTGTGTTTTTGCGTGTGTTTTGGATCTGTGCGAGGATAAACATAACCGTAATCGTAGGGATGGAATGAATCATGGAAAAAGTGTGTACTTCGATGCGCTCGGTTTGGAACTCTTCGGAAAATACAGGGAAATGCTTTTAGTCCAAGGACAACGCGGTCGTGTAAAATTCAGCGAGAGAAAATTAAATGCTCAAGTCCTATTCACTCGTAAATTTTCATCACACGCCCGATCGGAATTTCCCTTTAAAAAACACTGGCTCTGTGGGACACTGTGTGAAACAAGGAAAGAGATATAGAAAGGAAATAACGCAAATCAGACACGTCGATTATGTGACTGTTTTTAAACAAAATCATCACCTCAACTCAAAAAAAAAAAGGAAAAACAAGTTCAACATGGATATAGACTCCGGGCGGATAAAAAAATATAAAAATCCACTATAAATAATATGACAAATCAATGGTAGAAAAGGGAGAGAAAAGACACAGTCACGTTCTCGACGTTATTTTGCATTTCGTCCTTGGTGAATAACGTCCTGAGAATGATGAGTTTTGAAAAGATATACTGGATTACGATTACAGCACGTGCTCGTGTATGTATACATATGATTATAGTTACAGAGTATACATGTGTTATAGTTACAGCGTGCTCTCTGTACGTTAAATGGGCCCATTACATGTACAGAAGGCGACGTTCGCGGGTTGTTTTTTTATGTACAAAAATTCATTCTACTCGGTAGTCGAGAACTCGACTTATGCCCAAAATTATTATCATTTAGAATAACACACTGGTCACTTTCGCGCGGCCTTGGCCGACTTTGCTCGCGTGCCGACGATTGTACAGTCGTGAAATAACTGGAAATGAATGGAAAAATATGGCGATTTCTCGTGCAAAGCCCCAAACTTTGTGATATTTCGCGAAACTTGGAAAACTAAGCCGTGCCTTAACCGTTAATTACACTTTACAGTTTTTGTTCTTATGTACAGAATGAAAAAAATTGTGTCTACAAAGAAGAGTATGCTCGGCATATTCTTTCTGAGAACAAGATGTTGCGTTTCAGAAATTACACTCCCACCGAAACTTGTGCTTTTTTCCTGACATGCCAAAGGTAGATTTTCATTTATACACGAAAGATACGATTTTTGCGCCTCAACTAGTGAACAGCCAAAAGACTTTTTTTTTCACACCGAAAGACGATTTTTGCGTCATAATTTCTGTTCAGTCGAAAGAATGCCCATTTGTCCCATACTGCTTTCTTTACTCTACGTGAATTGCACAAACGGTCTCGAGATCAAAACTCTGTTCAAGTTTTTTTCCAACGTAAATCGAGGGGTTAATGAGCGAACGAAATGTTAGAAAGTACTTACTCTAATTATGCAACGAAATTTTCGAGAGAGGTGGAGGGGAAAAACAGCTCTAATCATAGAAAAGCACCAATTAAAATGTCCTAGGGTTAAGTCAAAACTATGTACACGTTCATATCACTGTGTAATGCCTCAGTTTCATGTAACTCAATGCTTTTCAACAAATACACAGATCACGTGCGAATGCAGTGAATATCGATAAATGCACACACTCACAGTCACACCCACAACAAGCTCTCGTGTTATTTCGAAACAACGTGGGAAACTCCATGCGCAACATGTTAATTTGCTTACGCCTACCGATCGCAAAACGCGGTAATATCGATCTGGATTTTTTTCAAATGAAAATCCCGATCGATACGAATAACAACAACGTTACGATTTAACAAAAGGCAGCGCGAAATTGGGGCTTCACATCGAGAAACGAATGAAAGCCAAAACAAGATCGGTTGCAATGGGCGACGTGAGCGAAAAAAAAGTGCCAATCGAACTATCCTATATTCCTCGCCTACATATAAAAATGAGAAAGGATAACCCAACTCGACGACTTGAGCGCTTTCTTTTATCTTCCCATGCTCTCGTTCTCACTCGTTTTTCCCGTTCCTAACGACGATTATGAAATTTTTTTATGTTTGTATCTTTGTCCATCCCTAAGAAAATATAAAAAATCGCGTGGCACATTGACGGTTGGAATGTTACTTTGTCTTCATCATTAAATTTATCATAATATAATAATCATAGTAATCGTAATAATATAGTACTTCTTGCACTCTTAATCATATAACTTTATGTTTATTAATAATCATAATAATATATAATATATTTGTATTCTTATACCTTTTGTTGTTTACTATAGTAGTTTGCTTTTTGTTTTGTTTTTTTTGTATGTTTTTATTCATTTTTTTTCCTCTGCACTTATATCGTTTTACATCTGTGCTGACTGCAGGTTTTGATTTGAGGGAATGTTCGTTTTTGCCGGGGGCAAAATGCGAACTCGCCTGTTTGAGTTTTTTGCTTCGCTTGTGAATCGCTGCTGGATATGCGGTTTATTTTTTTGGAGGGCGCGAGATTTCTGCGCACGCTGTTTGTGGCTATTGTTCTGTGTTATTGCCGGTATTGTGTTGCCCCGGGCGAGTATGCAACCCGGGGCAAAGTGAAACAGGCCATATTTCCTGAGTCGTTTTTTGGACGACTCGGGGACCCTTTTTCTACTGCGGGGAAACGACTGGTTTCTGGATAGTTGCGCTTCATTTCTGTTCGGAGCAGACTGCTGTGTGTGTTATGCCGTGTGTTTTGTGTGTTTCATGTGCCTCATGTACGGGTTTTCTCTTGCTGCGGATATTTTGTCCAGGGGGCATCGGAGGGGAGACATGGCGATTTCGGGGGTTGCGGGGGGGGGGAGGGTGGAGGAGTGATCGTTAGTAGTTCGTAAATAGTTTGCTTTTTCTCGAGTAGTTACATTAGTCAACTTTGTAGTGTAGTGGCCTAGCCTTGTCGGATTAACGCTGCCTGGAAGACTTGTCTTTGAATGGCGACAAGGGTACGAAGTTTGGGAATGTGTTTTGGATGATTTTGAAAGAATGCCTGACTAAACGCGGATACGCTCTACTGAGTATGCTTGTCGCCATTCGCGAAGAGTGAGTCTTAGAGGACCTGCGTAGAGGATGATAAGGTTAGGCAGATAAAGTGTTAATGTAGAAAAACACGATGTACAAATAACCAAAGCGCCAATTCAACATCACGACCAACCCGAACTAATCAGTATCAACGTTATCACCTAAAGCTAATTCGAAACTAGGCTCAGTCATTGCGGTCGAAATTTTCGCCAAGGTGAAAAATTATCCTAATCATCGTAACTTTTACAATTTTACGATGTCACAGTTTTTCGTTTTCTTCATGCTTTTTCAGCGTAACAACAAATTCAATCGAATGGAAAAATTTCAACAAGTAAAAACACGCTAAAGTAGAAATTTCTTCGATTTTTCGTCGAGTATTAAGACTAAAGCACCACTTGTCATCACATTTCTTTGATTGAAATTAACTGGTTTCACGCTTGGCGAAAACGTGTAAACGCGATAACTTCCCTATGTTGTCATTCTCGAGTTCAAATCCATCGAATGTTTTGAGTAGCCGAAAATTCAATGACGATGATTCGCGAAATTGGGAATCGTTTTGATTGAAAATCTTCAGTCTTTGTTTTTTTCATATCAATCGGAATGATAGCGAAGAAAATTTCTGAAAAATGGAATGTCATCGAATCGCAACTAAAATTATTTTCGTGTGTTTCCGAACGACAGGCCTGCTCTTCGTTGATCACGAAAATCCCAACATCCGAGAATACACAAATTGAAAATAGAATCAACAGTTCGTTTTTTTCTTTATTTTTCCCCGTTTGTCTCGTCGTTTCTTTTCATCCATTACGATAACGCATACGTGTCTTCGATTTACCTAATTGCACTTATTCGACAAAACGGAACGTAAAAATGAACGCAAGATGGCGGTCGGCGTCATTTCCTTTTTTCGCTGTGTCAAAACTTAATCTCGAAACTTAGGCACAATTTGGAACTTTTTAGACCGGGTGTTGCTGACAAGGAAAATCCCGTTGGAAAGAGTGAAAGAGATTGAATTATTTTCAGGAACCCCAGATTTTTTCGAACCATATCAAACTTTTGTGAGGTAGCTAAAATTGAGCCGTTGCAGGACCAATCGGACCAAAACATTCCAGTTTATTTTTCTTACACTCCAAAGCACGAACTTTCATCGAACTACATTTTTGAGAAATACAAAAATGAGCGAAAGTAATTTTGGGCCTGACCTCCCGACGAGTGCCCGCCATCTTGGTCTCTCCTGACCCCGTTGAAATCATGTTTTCCCGTAATTACAATAGTTACCGTAAACCTTATCAAATACACTAGCTTGGATTACAATTATCTTGTGAAAAATATACATCAAAATTTTGTTACTTTTTTACATCACAGATATTTTAATATAATATATTTTCCTTCAATCTTAAAAATTTTTCTTCTTTGCCCTCGTTTTTTCTTCTTCATTAGCTAATGAATACCACAGAAACACGGCTGAACAAGGCGAAAATCGCGCGGTCTCGAAGTTATTCTACATTTTGAAAAAGTCACATCCGAACGTTATTTTCAGACGCGTTTTCGCTTTGAACATCCAATTTCTCCCGCGAATCGGACGTCGGCGGTTTCCCTGTTTCGTATCACTAATTTATTTAGAATTTCCCTCACTTCGATTTCGAGGGCCGAATTGGCCATTTTTTTTCGTCCAAACGTTCAGTCTTGTCAGAACCAAAAAAAGTTTTTTGCTTTCCCTATTTCAGTTTATTGTCAGAAGCAAGATCATAAAAGTCGGCCTTGATCGGCCCTTGAAACCGCGACTCCTCGCGTTCGTATACCAATCAAGCCCTGAAATAATTGCGCGAAAATGCAACTTTCGTACGTTTTTGAAAAACCGTATACCAAAGTTCAACCGTCGCGCATCCGATTCCCGATAATATTTGTTTTTAATCCCTAGAATATTTATAAATATTTTCATGCAGAACTGCACCGATCGTTGAAACGCATCGTAATCGTACTTAATAACGACAATCATGATAGTGATATATAATCCGTATAATAATATAATTTTCCACATCTAACGATAAATTTGCTTCATAAAAAGGGCGGACAGGGGTGGAAAGTCGAGGGGCCGAAGGGGTTGAGATAAGAGATGGCAGGTTACCACAATGTGTTATATATAATATATCATATCTCCATCGTTTTCCAAAGTTGGGTGAACACTTAGAATGCAAAGTTCCCTTAATTTTTCTCATGAAATCCAAGAACGTACACCGCGAGAAAATGTAGTAATTTTTAATTTTAGTTTTTTTGGTTACTTTCACATGCAGTAGTGATAAGACGCGTTTAATTCTTACACTCGATTACTTTTTCTTCTTTTTCCACCGTTTTTCTGTTTAAATACGTGAGAATTTAGTGTAATCCCAAAACACCGAGATAGTAGCCTTGCCTTTATATTTGAGAAAAAACTTTTTTTTCAACACCAAACATGCATCTCTTACGTTTATATACAGCCTAAAGTTTCAGTCGTATAAGTCGTGATGAGTGCGTACTTTTTCTTCTCGTTGAAATGAAAATTGTTTTAACTTCGCGATTCAATTCTTTTCGGCAGGAATCCACTTCCCTTTCTTTTTCTTTTTTTTTCTCATTTGGTCCAATGCAAAATTTACTAGTTTGTTTTTCAGACTTTTTTCCCATGCATTTTCTCTGACTCAAACGCGCGCGTGGTACAGTGTAATACAAGACGAAGCTCACAGTTTATTTCCCGTAAATTTGTAACTCCTTAAATAGTTATTATTATTTTTTTTTCAAACAACAGACGAGTAAAAGTTCCTTAAAATATCGCGCGAATCCGGCTCGATTTTCGCCACAAAGTGAGAAAAGAATCGACCCGGAAACGAGCTTTTTGTGATACAGTTTCTGGCAACCTTGTAGGAATTGTACTTTTGAATTGAAAATCCCAAAGAGATCCTTAAAATCGACGCGGGGAGGATCATGAAAATTGGACCTCTGCCTATCTCTCTATCTCTCACGTTCTCTCTAATTCTCTTCCTGTCTCTCGTTCTCGCTCACTTTTTCTCTTTTGTTCATTCTCTCACCAGGATCTAGGAATGAACGAGCTAAAATTCCTATCGAAGGAAGGGTCCTCCAAAAGTAGCTACACTGAACTATGGTAGAAAATTTGTGTTCGTATCAAAAGTGGACTTTGTATGTTTCGGAAACTCAATGTGATAAGACACCTCGAACTAAGAGCGCGCGCCTAAGTATTTTTCAACTCCATTTTAGATCACTTGTCGATTTTTCTTCCCATTTTACTAGTTCCAAAGCGCGACATTACACGAAATCTCATGGATTTGCTGTTTTTGCGCCGACGATAATTTTTGCAATATTTCTAAAATTCGGAATTGTGATAAAAAAAGAGCGAGTGAGGAATGTTTTTTTAACGTTGTATTTTTCAACGTCATTTTTTTTAAAAATTGCGTTATAGTCACAGCGCATTATTAAATTACATAATAAATATACGAAGTAGGAAAATTTCAGATATTTTTAAAAATTTTTAATTGTCGATTGTAAAGCACATTTTTTGTCCTATAGAATTATTTGACAAAGCAAATGAATCTATAAAAATATATTATTTGAATCAAATGTTTAGTCTTTTTTTTTGATTCGTCATTTTCTTGGTCTTGAAGAAAATAAAATTTCACAATTGAAAATGTAAGATTAGTGATTGCAATAATCAATTTACTAAAATTCGAAATTAAAATTATGAATTGCTTAAAAAATGTATTTCTTCGAAAAATGAAAAAGTTTCCGATTTTAGTGAAAAAACCTTCGAGAACTACTTTTTTTGTGAATTAAAAGAAATTTTTTTTTCTTGAATGAGACAAAAAAATGATGTTGCTTTCATACAAGTGTAAATGTGTAGAAATAAAAAAAAGGTTTTCTCTGTGAAAAATAATATCAAAAAGTATATTCAATCATTTTTTTCACCATTTAAGTATTTATTTTACGAAAGCAGCGTAAATCAGAATTCAAATGTTATATATATTTTTTGTTTCTTCTTTTTTCTATAAGATTTGCATTGATGAATATTTTTTATTCGTTATTTTTTTATCTTGTAGAAAGTAAAATTTTACAAATTAAAATCTAAGGTTTGTTGTATTTGTAATTATAAATTACTAAAATTTTTGAAATGAAAGTTATAAATTATTTGAAAAATTCTTTGAATGTAATAAAGAAACCTTCGAGAATTACTTTTGTTGTGAATAAAGAGAAATTTTGTACTCTTGTATGAGACCAAAAACAAAAATATTTCATACAAGTGCAAATGTGAAGGAATAATAAAAATTTCTTTTTTATAAATAACTTTTGCAAAAAGTCTGTCCTATCATATTTTTCATCACTTAATTATTCATTTTACAAAAGCAATGTGTTTTAGATTTGATGTTTCAAAATTCGACAGGAAAACAATTTAGGTTGTACGTAACAAGAATATTGTTTTTTCACTTGAAATTTTGTTTTTGTTTATTTTTGCACTTTCAAAATGACATAAAAATATAAATATGACCATAACGCGAAAAAAGTGTACTTAAAAAGTTTGGAATGTAACGATGTGAAACTGTCTTCATGTTTCATTTTGATTTTTGTTGAATTATCGTAAATACAAAATAAACACTATAATAAACCATTAGAAAATAAAAATGGTTGCTCAAATGCAAGAATTAATTGATTGAATACGTAAAATTTGAATCAATATCTAGATTTTCACAAACAGTACTTCTCCAACTTGAATCACAGAAAAACTGACTGGAATGTCAGGAATAAAAATCGTTTTCCCCAAAAAGCTACAGCTAGATAAAATCATAGAAATAAGTTTCAAAAACCAAATCATTGAATTTGGTCCGCCAATCAGTTATCGCCGGCGCCGAGAAAGCAATCCTTCAAAAATCTGTCATCTTTATTCGCGCGTGGGAATAACGTCTCGTAAAAAAACCCTCCAGCCTGAAAAACTGAGACGTCAGAGAATATTGTCGCCTTGTGAAAAAATGTCTCGCGCACCAACAAAAGACTTGGCCCGCGAGACCGATTTACCTACCCCTTAATTTTTTTTCCATCTCGTAATGACCAAAAATATATGTGTATATATTCTTACTCTCCTATAATCATGTTGCGTCCTTAAACATTAAGTTACGTTAATAGTAAGTATGTTAGGTAGTTTTACATCGATAGAGAAAAAAATATGTTGTGTTTTTAAACCCTTTTTTTGTTTCCTTTCTCTTCATCTGCCCTTCGTTTAATTACAAGTTCAAGGTCACCGCGTGTGCGCCAACTTTTCGTTTATTTTTCGAACAATCGGATCCTCGAAACTTCGTCAATAGCGCGTATACACAGATATATACATATATAGTTATATAAATCGTATGAAAGGTGGCGCGCGCGCGAGCACCTGCATTTATATTTGTGGGGAGTTTTGGGTGTCTTCGTGTGTCACTTGTGTGTTTTTGTGTGTATGTGTGTCGGGTTTTACTCGGTGGTTTCGAACCTTTCAAGGATCGAGATTTAAATTTTTTCGAAAGAATCGCCATAGTCGAAAGAGTCGCGCCGCGCCGGCGACGGATGCGCCGGAGAACACACGGCGGAAACTGCTGGAGTCGCGCTGGTTTTGGTACGGTTGCTCACGTTTTTATTCTACGATTTCGCGTTTTTTTTTCTCGCTACTTTCGCATTGGGTGTGGTTCGCTCGCCTCGAGACAGCAAATTTTTTGGGGTCCGGGTTTGAGGAAAAGGGTAAGAGCAGTTCTCACTGGGAGCGGGGATTCCTGTGGCGTTTTACGCTTCGTTAGTTTGTTTCGAGAGGAAGAGACGGTGCAAAGGTTCGAAAAATGATGGCCTACAGAGTTTTCTATGGCTACCAACGCAAAGTTCGAATAATGCTGATTCGAAAAATGGCGAGTTTGGTTTTTTTTTGTGTCTGGTGAATTTCCCGAAAAGTCAAGTTCCCGAAGTAATGAATTTTACATTCCAAAATAGAACAGTTGGAAAAATCGAGGACTTTAAATAATAATTTTCCCAGTGGGAAGAAGTTGTTTCATTTAAAATGCGAATGTTTCAAATATTTGGTTATTAACCATTTTGCGTCGTGTTTCGTATAGTATATTAGAGATTGAGAATAATTCTAAAAAATTTGAAATATTAGTAGGATTTCTGTGCATGAGGATAACTTTTGTGAATTAAGAAAAATTTTAAAAACTCTGTGTTATTACGGAGACTGTTAGTCATTGAAATTGTAAAAAATTTTTCTGAAATTTCAATAAAAATCGGAAAATTTGTAGAATTTCAAAAAAAAGAAAAAACATAAGATACTTAGAGTGTTAATGAAATTTGAGACTGCGAAAAGTAATGAAAATTCCATTACATAAACAAAACTGCAGAGTACTTACTAATGAAATTTTCAGAAAATAAAAAAATGTTCATCTCGTATGGAAATAGTTAATAACTTTGCGAATGTCAATAACAGTCTGAAAAACTTAAAAAACCATGGATAATTAAAAAAATCTAATATTTAAGAAATTATATACAATTGTTTCTAGAAGTTTAAGAAATTTATAGGATTTCGGAAAATGATAATGAATATTGTTAATCATGAAAAATTTCTCAAAATTACGTTAAATTATGGAAACTGTTATATTAATTAAAATTGTAAGAATAATAATTCGTTTTTTGTACGGCCGTTGTATATACTTTTCAAAATTTCAATAAAAATCTCAAAATTCGTAAAATTATGAAAAAGTAACAAAAAAAAATAAGAAACATAAAAGATTGTTAAAAATTCTAGAAAATCCGATAAATTTGCAGGATTTTAGGGAATGTTTATAAAATTTGAGGACTGCGAAAAATGATGACTATTTTGTGAAATTAAGAAAACTGTATAGTATTGATAAAATTTTCAGAAAGTAAAAAAACTTTCAAACTCGTACCGAGATTGTCAATAGTTTTGAAAACATTGCTAAACAAAATTTGTTTGTTATGGATAGTTACAAATATTTAAAATTTCAAAGATTATAAATAATCGTAGTAGTTCAAGAAATCAAAAATATTTTGGATGATAAAGATACATTTTGAAAATTGTGGAGACTTTCATAAAACTCGTTAAAAAGTAGACACTGAGTAGAAATGTTCATATTTTTGAAAAATAGAAATATACTTTATCGTTAGAAGGTTGTTGAATTTTAGAAAAATTACATTAAAAATCTAGCTATATAAAAACAATTTGGAAGAAGTGATAAAAATTTGAATATGTCTGAGTTATTGGAAAAGTTTTTCGAATTTCATGAAATGTTTAAAAAAATTTTTATATTGTCTAAAATTTTGATGACCCCTTCAAACTGAAAAAAATGATAAATATTGCGAAAATTCCTAAATCAGAAAATGTTTAATCGTACGGCAATCGTTGATTATTTTAGAAGTTTTGAAATGTTGAATAATCAAATACATTGCAAATGTAAAAGACCTTTTGTAAATTTAACAATTTCGGAAAATTTGTAGGATTTCAGAAAACGTTGATAAATTTTAGAAACTTTATAGAATAACAAAAAAAAACTTATTTATCAAAGAGCAATTGAATTCCGAAATTATCGTGAACAAGAGCTTTCGGCAAATTTACAAGTAACCGATTTCTTCCTCAATCAATCTCATTCCCAACGCTTTCCAAAAAACAAACCCTTGCACCAAGAGGAACTATGTCCAAGAGCCTACCAAGACCAAAACTTGCCCAAAACGGAAAAGTTTCGCACAGCCTTTTCGGGGAGGGGTTCAGTTATTACACCAAAATGTCCTTTTCCGCGGGGAAGGTTCGACCTTGGTCGGCTGGGAACCTCCTTGAAAATTCACCGTAGGAAACTTGCATACGCCATGGAAAAGTAGGAATCCTTGCTCCGGGTGAGAATTTTGGGGGCGATAGCCTACCGCAGGCACATAACCGTGTGAACGCGTTTTTTTGTGTATAGAAGATACTGACTTCGTGTCTACTGCTCTACGGACTCTTCCATCTTGCAGGGCGCGGGTTCCTGGGCCTGCTCGTTGTTGCCGTAGGCCCGCTGCAGCTGCACGACCAGCCCGCCCAAGTCCTTTTGCTGAGTCTTCTGGCTCGAATGTTCAACTATAAGCTTACTATCACAGGCACTTTTTTTGTCAGTTGATACGGCATAAAGATTGTGTACGTCCGGGTAGTGGTTCTGCTTCTTATCCCGGTCCTCCCCGTTGTGAACCTCGGTGCTCGGGGTGGGCCCTTCGTCGTCCCGGGCGCTAAGCCTACCCGAGAGAGAGACCGGGGTCGGGGGCGAGGTCAGACGCTCGCTGTCGGCGTCGTCGGGGCTCAACTCCACCGTTGGTACTCGCTCCGGTCTTTCCAGGCCTGATGAGCCGCCTCCTTCAATCATTCGTTTTATTTAAAATTTCATTATTATTTTTGGAATCAACATTTTTTTTTTATTCCTATTCATTATAACGAAATTGAACAAGGACAAGAATATTATTCAAGGTAAGTAAGACAAAAACACGAACAGAAAAAAGCGTTTGGTAATATGGGAACATACTCTTGAACTAAATGAATTGAATCAAAGGGAATTTAAATTATTATTGTTGATCGTTTCATTAAACGTAAGCAACTTATTTAGAAAACAATGCCGCAATTTTATAATTGTGCTAATTTTCACGTGCTTTATTTTACTAACATCATGTCATAAATAATACCTTCAAAAAATATTTTTTAACATACTGAAATATATGAATAAATTATAATAATGAGAATTATAAATGAACTAAAATGATGATATTATTAATTGATGTTACAAAAATTGATAATGAATTTTTGATATCAATTCAAATTATTATGAATAAAATGATTTAAATATTAAATATATTGAAAACGTTATTAAAAAATGATACTTAAAACCCCCAAAAATGGTAGGTACATTAAGTCATAAATAATATGCTTCAAAAATGATAACATTCACCAAATATTAACGAAAAAACCAGTAATGTTCCCACGGGCGTAGGCAGTTAAATGTTCATAAATCGAAAATTTTTTTTGCTCAAATCAGAGGCGTAGGCAGGAAAATTTTTGGTGGGAGTTTTTCGACAAAAAATATGCACATTTATGTCCTTCAGTGTTTTATAATTTTTATTCCTTAAAGATGTGGTTACGAGAGCACGATTTTCTAATTTTTTTTTTGTCAACAGTTGTATAATATTTTTTCATGTTTATACTAAATTAAATGGAATTCAATTTACATGATTTTTAAGAAGCTAAGTTTAGAACTTTTTTTCTTATACTATTAGTGTTTTTTTACAACCTGACGGATTTTATGATTTTATTTTGGATTTTTAAACATCAAATTTTTAAAGATTTCTGAGAAAATTATAGTACACAGATTTCAAGTATTTATAACATGCTATAGTGTTGAAATTTTCTTGTTTGCTACATTATTTGTTACTTATTATTTATTATTTTTATTGCTGTAAAGATGTTAGTCGAAGGGTGGACAATCAAAAGGGCGTAACCCACTTTTTGATAAAGCTTTTTTTCTTCGCCGATTATATAAGAAAACCATCTTATTAAAAAGTGGGTTACGCCCTTTTGATTGTCCACCCTTCAGTTATATACAGGGTGTACCAAAATCCTCGTACCAAAAAGAAATCCAATATTCTTTTATAAATTTCTAGTCGAAAAGTCCTTTGCCACTTTTTACAAAACTCAAAAATAAAAAAGTTATTTAACTTTGAAATTTAAACAATAAATGCGCTTTTTCAACAAATGGTGACGAAAACCAGGGACCAAACTCCACCCGAATTTTCAGCATAATTTTCTGAATCAAAAAGTCCTTTGCCACTTTTTACAAAACTCAAATTCAAAAAAGATATTCGAGTTTGAAATCTGAGAAATCTGTTTGGTTAAAACTTCTAACTCGAATATCTTTTTTGATTTTGAGTTTTGCGAAAAGTCGCAAAGGACTTTTCGACTCAGAAAAATATAAAGAAAATTTAAATAAATTTCGGTACTTTCTTGTTTGAATTTCAAACTTGAATAACTCTTTTAATTTTCGTTTTGTGGAAAGTGGCAAAGGACTTTTCGACTTGAAATTCAAAAAGGAATATTGGATTTCTTTTTGGTACGGGGATTTTGGTACAAACTGTATTGTATAGTCAAACATTTATGAATAAAATTTCAATTCAGAAAAAATTCATCTCAAGTTATAATAATTATTATTTTGAGTTAGAAAAACTAAAAATTCTGGACTCGTTTTGAATTTTATTGATTTTATAAATTAGTATTGTTATTTGTATAAATCATTTTATGATCATTATTACTTTTCTTTATTTTCCGTGGAATTTTCTTCATATAATTTTAGAGTATGAAATGATTTCACAATATTTCTCGCATTTTTGTTCATTTACGAAAATCAGAAGGATTTTTTAGTGTTTTTTTTTTAGATTTCTAGTATTTTCGTATATTTATAAATTAATTCCAAAAGTTATATGCTCTAGAATGAAAATATCGATAGATTTTTGATAATTTCATAGAATTTGAGGATAATTAGGTCTACGTTAATTTCAAGCATTTTTTATGTATTCTTTAAATTTTCTTATTTTTTTAGTATTTATAAGATTTTTTATCGTTCTTTAGTATTTTTATACATTGCCGTTTGTGCAGATTTTTCAAAAACGCAATCCTTTCATAGAATTAAATAACTTTCAGTATTTTTCAAAAATTGTTTTACTTGAAAGATTTTCTGCTATTTTTTTGAATTCCTGTCCTTATTTTTTACAACTTGATTTCCAAGTTTCGAAGTTTTTAGATTCTTCTAGAATTTCCGTAGATTTATGTCTTTTTTTAAAAATTGGCAATAATATTCCTTAATGAAATTCCAATTTGTATTTATCAAATTCTCATCATATTAATGCGTCATATTATTATCATAATATTAGTTACACATATCTCAACATAATAAGACATCAATAAATGATATTATTTCGTAATTCAGTCGGTAACGAAAAATTTTCGCCCCTTCTTAATACAAATCCCGGCTTCGCCCTTGAAGGTTCCTATATACACACATGCCAAAAGTTCGAAGAAATAACTGTTTTATAATTCTTATTGTGAATGTTCAAAAAATAAGCTCCTTAAATTGATCGTTATACGACATACAATATTATAAGAATATATGAGAATGAGTTTTTTACCTCCTCCCCTCGATCCTCGGTAGCTCTCGTCCTCGCTGCTATCCTGGGTTGTCCTCGGCAACGGGGTACGCCTCGAGTTCCTGCACAGTTGGTCGATAAGGGCCTTATTGCTCAGGGTCTCCGGGTACTGCTGCGTCGACTGGGCCTGCTGGGCCTGCTGCCTTGTCTCTGCGAGCGCCCTTTGCTGCTCCCTCGTCATCCCAGTTTCGAGGCTCGAGCGGATCAGGTTGTCCAGGAAGCTGCCGTTCGCGCCCGCGCTCTCGTACGCGCTTCCTCCGCCCTCGGGCATTTCCCGGGGCGATTTGCTGGCCCGGCAGTTTTGGGACAGCTCGACCGAGGGTGTGCCTTCGCGCTGGTTATAAAAATTGTTATGTAATACCCTATAATACCGTAAACTTTATAAACTTTATATAAACATTATAAAATATTCCAAATATTCCTCGTTCTTACCTCACGTTCCCTCTGTTGCATCATCGCGGAACGCTGCTGTTCTTGGAGGCCCCGCATCCTCTGAGTGGCGAAGTACTGCTCGGGTAGGATCGCGGGCACATTAGGAGCCCCGCCGATGAAAGGCGCGGGCATGAAGGGAGTCGGGCCCCAAATGAAGGGGTGTGTAAACGGCAAGTGTGGCATGCCTTCCATAAAAGCTGGCATCTTCAGACCGTTGGGCCCAGGTATGCCCGTTCCCGAGGCTGCCCCGTAAGGTTTTTGGGGCTTTTGAGGTGGCTTCTTATCTTGCGTTCCGGGTCGAAGCGACGTATTTGGTGCACTTGGTTCTTTCAATTTGTCGTCGGGTTGTTTTTGATCCCTGAGATGAAAAAGAGATCTTAAAAAACTAAAACGCAACAAAAGTAGCTAACGCAACTTCTACCATAACACTCCCTTCTTTCCTAATCATAACTTATCTCAGGTTTTTCCTCATTAATCACCTTTTTCTTGGCCTCATGAGGTGTCGCTCCTTGACCTTATACTCCAGCGTAGAATGCGGAACCCCGTAATAACTACCAGCCCTATGAACACTCATTTCACCCCTTTGCACTGCTCTCACGGCCTCGACCAAACTGTCCCTGTCGTAATTCCTGTATTTTCCTCGCTTCGGTCTTGTCCCTTTGCCTCCCGCGTTTGGTTTCTGCTTGTTATCCTGGGTCTGTGGTTTGGCCCCTTGCGAGGACTGCGACGGCGGTTGCTGGGGTGGCGTGTAGCGACCCCTCTTGAACGGGTTCGACTCGTTGATCATCGATTGGCCTTGAACCAAGCCTCCAGAACTCTGGCCTTCCTGGAACTGAAGGTCGAAGATGAATGATATTGTTGTTGTAAGTAGAAGCGATGGGAGTGGGTGCAATGGAAGTGGATGAATGAAAATGGGTGCAATGGAAGGGGATCAATGAAAGTGAATCAATGGAAGTGAATCAATGGAAGTGAATCAATGGAAGTGGATCAATGAAAGTGGATCAATGGAAGTGGACGCGATGATTGTGGATGAAACGATTCTGGGTGCAATGCTTGTGGATGCAACGATTGTGGATGCAATGATTGTAGGTGCAGTGTAAGTGAATGAATGAAAGTGAATCAATGAAAGTGGATGCAATGAAAGTGGATGCAATGAAAGTGGGTGCAATGGAAGTGGATCAATGGAAGTAGATCAATGGAGAAGGATCAATGGAAGTGGATCAATGGAAGTGGATCAATGGAAGTGAATCAATGAAAGTTTATTAATGGACTTGGACGCAATGATTGTGGATGCAATGATGGTGGATGCAATGATTGTGGATGCAACGATTGTGGACGCAATGATTGTGGATGCAATAATTGTAAACGCAATGATTGTGGATGCTATGAATGCTGCTAAAATAACTTCTTAATATATCATATCTTATCTTTACCTTCACGCTTATGCTCTTGGCAATGACGTCCCGGAAGTTGACAGCGACGCCTTTGCCGACCAGGGAGTTAGTCGGGCTACTGGTGCCGGAAAACGCGGGGCTCGTGCGTTCTAAGAGCCCTGGGCTGCCGGAAACGCCTCGTCCGGAATTGGCGGCCGCCGCTGCTGCTGCGGCCGCGGCTGCAAAGTTCTGGGCGAACGCGACAGAGACGGACTCGCCGTTCCTGCTGGAGCTCGGCGTGCCCGCGGGTTTGTAGGACGGAATTTTGAGGATGGCCCGGCCTTGGGCGCTGTCGCTTGCCTCATCTTCGATGCTGGGATTGAAGTCGTCGTTCGTCATTGGTGCCCTGTGCTGGGCTTGCTGCTGCTGGTTTCCCCCTTGACTTCTTGCGTTTCGGTCCCCATTCACGTCCTTGCTCAATCGCTTGTCTTCACTCATTAACCTTCGCATCACATCCGGGATGCGGTAGTCTTGGGATTCTAGTCCTAAGAGTTTAATAGTTTTAGAAAATGATTTTAAATAGGTTGCTGAAATAGAGATGGGAAATACTGAAGTAGTTTGAAATGGAAACCTCAATTTTAGCTTCAAATAGTGTCTTGATTGAAACGATTTAAATACATCTGCTAGTCGTCTTATTGTAAAGTTTTAAATGATGACTTTCAAAACAAATCCCCTAACTAAGCTGTATTTAAGAGAATTATTAATGATTTTTTTCCATTTGTTACATGCTTTTGTTTTTTCATATATAGTCATATGCTTGTTATTATATATTCGGATGTCAATATACTGAAGTCTGAAAACTGCGTAATATTTAAACTAAATGTGTTGGCATTTCTAAAAAATTTTCAACTGATAAATCTTCGGTGGAGTAATGAGTAAAATAAAATGAAAATTGATACTATAAAAAGTATCGTAGTTGTGCAATTTAATTTGAAGTACTTTCCGCGTGTTCAAATACATAAGTATTTACAAAAAACAGTAGGCTTCTGAAGAAAATCAGTGGATCAGAAAAGCATGATTCTTGATGTTTTTTTATGTTTGTTATGTATTCTGTTGTGTTTGTTATTTTACTATGATATGTTATACATATATGTATATTGAAAATAAGTTATATAGTGTTGGACTGAATATATACTTTATTATGTACCGAAACAAATGCAATGCAAAGTGTGATGAAGAAACCCTTCAGAGGCTAGATATTAGTTATTCAAAATTATAGAATCTATGTAAAATTTCTCCTAACAGGTATATGAAATTTTGTGATTGGACTGTTGGTTTTAGGAATAAAAAAGTTCGAAAAAATGCGAAAATAAAAAAAAAGATCTGTTAGAGAGAAGTGTAATAATTTTTAAAGATACCGAATATTTTTCAAATTTATCTAATAATCCAAAAGTCCTGAAAAGAATTAGAAATTTGTAAAATGAACATGAAATGAATTCATCAGTGAAAAAAAATCTATAGATTATTAATCATCGACCCCAGTATACATGAGATAGAATTTATACTTATTGCCAATATACATATACCGGGTGCGCCACCAAAATCTGGACAAAAAACCATTCAATATTCCCGCGATAATATGCTTCAGAAAGATATCGCTTTCAGTGTCTGAATACCTTGTAGACT